>PVJD01007410.1:0-84969 GCA_004026545.1 Mormoops blainvillei
TCTGGGGGGCAACTTGAAAACTCTGATAACACGAGAAACAACCATTTATCCAGTTCATAGCATACCTTCTGTGAGAGTATCCCCCACCGTCTCCCCACACACAGTTATAAGGTAGGGATTATTTAATAGATAAGTAATAAAGTACACCATTGAGAATATTTTTAGCACAATTAAAGAATATTTAATGACACCAATGAATGCTCACAACCTAACATCGAATAAAAAGAGCAGGATGCAAAACTGAATATTAAAAAAAAATCAGTTTTGTAATATCCACAGACATTCACACTCAGATTTGAATGGACAAAAATTCTGGAAGAAAATGCTGAAAAAAGTGGTTTTTGTCTGAGGAATGGGATTGCCACTGAGTTTTTTCTTTATGTTTTTCTAGTCTACATTTTGACAAATAACTACATTAAGAGCCTACATTTAGTCATTTTACAAAGGAAAACCAGGATTCACATCTACTTTCCAATGTTTCAAACTTTCCAGATGCCTAAGTGTTTTTTGTCTACATGTTAAGTCTCTAATTAAATACAACTTCAGGGTTTTGTATTTACTATCATGACTCAGAAAAATATTGAGGCAATAATGCTGTTGGCTCAAATGTGGCCCTATCACAAAAATAGCAAAGAAGATCCCTGTCAGAAAGGGCTCCTCCTTCCCATTATGTTCACATGGGTGGCAGACTTCACTGAATGAACGACCTTGGTGGCTTCCTGATCACAAGTACACACGCTGGAGGTGGGGAGCTTGGAGTAGAAAAGCCAAGGGTAAATGTGATGGGTCCCTGGAACTCCTGTTCAACCTAGGGAACAATGGGTGGTAATGGCTTGACATACTATCCTTCTAGCAAAACAAAGGTTGATTTCTGATAATACAGGATGCCAAATTTATATGACCTTCTAAAATGAAAGAAGAATTCCCAAAATTCCCAAAGAAATGTAGAGCTTACTACAGTTTGGAATGGATATAAATTCACTATCCTGTAGGAGTTTTTAAAAAAGTTGCAGGGGGCGGGGGGCGAGGGAAAGGAAGATGAGGACATACTCAGAGAGGATGGCAATGCACAAACCTCTTTAGGGTGGCAGTGCTCCCCCACCCCCAAATGCACAGACATAGTGATGATCTTTGGGGCATTCTAGTGCCAGGGAGGAGGGCTAGTGTTTCTTTAGATTGCTTCCTTCCTTCTAAGAGGAGGCAGCCAGTGCGAGTGGGCTGCAGATGGCTTTGCTTTTTTCTGCAAGTGGGAGGGTCAGGAGCAGTGGATGTGATCAAATGAAACACACATTTACCAGTTTTATAGTAAACATCCCAGGAATGTACAACAGAAGGGTAAGGCTGGATGATCTCAGGATCTGTGAGTTCATACTCTGGCCTCCAGCAAAGGGTTTTCAAAAGATTTCTACCTGAATTTTTATTTTGGTTAAGAAACAATGTGACTTAATGAGAGGCTCTTTAAGATTTAGGGGAGTTTCTAGAATAATTTTAAAATATAATTATTATGTGTGCAATTATACTGTTTTAAAGAAATCCATGTGTGTCTGTGTAACTTTTTAGCACATATACTATATGATTAGCAGTCATTTGTCAGATTAATCTTTTCTGTATAGTTTTCTGTATTTAAATGTTTTTCTAAAAGGTTTTTATATCCAAAACACCTAAAAGAGAAACTGTCCACTACATATTTTATTTACAGTTACTATTATCTAAATCTACAGAAATATATGTTTTTGGGGAGCTACCATTCAAATCCGATCATAAATTCAAATTAAAAATTCATAAAACATGTTGGCAGCACTGGTATATTCCAAGGTATTGAAGCATTTCATACTAATGCTGAATGAAAATGAAACCATGGCTTCAAATTTTAACTTCTTTTTTATAACAGCAAAAGGAAGCCACTGATAACCATACCTACCCACCACAATCCTTATCGGGAAAATACACATGGGATAAACTATGAGAAGATGACAAGACATGCTTTAGTATCTCGCCATTTTATATAAATCCAAGTTGAAAATAATAATTACACTGTAACTATGGTTACCGGTCACAGATAAGAGTTGCATTTTCTGTTTACTGGTGTTAGCCAAGTCCATAGATTTCTATGGCTTCTATTTGTCACATCAGCTCTACAGACATGTTTCAGTCTTATTTCAGAATTGGGAATAGAACTCAGATTTACCTATTTAAGACAGAAAGCATTTTTATTTCTATAATCTGCATTTTTCCTAGCCCAAACAAATACCTCTGAAAAATTTTTATCTTTTAAAAAAGAGGTCATATAATTAATTTTGAAACTGTATCTCAGCTATTAAGAAAATCCACTTATAAAGTTTAGAATCACCTTTTTATTCAAAAAGGGGAAAATGTTAGTGCTCATTACTCCCAATTACACAGAAATGGATTTCTACTAATCTCAAAGGCTCTGGCCACATCTCACCAGCACGTCTGTCCATCTTGCCCTCACATTTCCCTTGGTCTCCTAGCATATGCAATTGCTTTTTAGAACTCTGGTTCCACAGTAGTCATAAAGCACTGAAGTCACGTGGACAGCATGCCAACAGATACTCCAACTCAACCTAAAATCACCAGCTATAAAAGTGTTTGTAATCCTAAACATATCACTTCTGGTCATTGTGCACAGAAGAAAACAACTAAAAGGAAATTTCTCATTAAATTAAAACAACAGGACTTCACAAAAAGGGAATCTCTGTCCATGGTTTGTTGTTGTTGTTGTGGTAATAATATTTTATTTTCAGCTGTAAGGCCAGAAGCTAAGGGAAATAATGTGGTATTTAGATGTTATAAATTTGGTGATGAGGACCTTAGCATGAAGGAACAAAGAAAACCATTTTAGAATAATGGCGTTCTACATTTGCTCTCCAGAGTAGTTGTCATAATGAAGAAGGTGGGAGGTAGTTGAGTTGAAGGAGTAGCCTTAAGACCAATCAACACTCAAAATGTATGGTAGCCCACATGTGATTTGATCATGTAAGTTGTCTATTTAGGGGGTAAACAGTAATGTAATTTCTCCAGGAATTAGTGATTATGACATTCCTCTTTAAATGAATTTAACTTGTTCAAGGAACAAGGAACAATGAAAAGTAGGCAGAACTGTTTTGTTTTAAGTACAAAGAACTTCAAATCAAACTATAAGCTCCTAAGTGTAGTTACTCTGCCATTTTAAACTATTTTATGCAATGCCAAAATTTTATGTAGACTTTCAACATATGCTTTTGATGAGGTTTAAGGAAGAAATTTCCAAAATTGTAGCTCTTGTCTAGTGGTAAAAATACTGGATTTATACTCAAAAGTCTAGATTTGAATCCTGGTTCTATAATACATATATATGTCATATACACCTGAACCAGTCCATGAATCTCTGGAGATCCAGTTCTCTTACCTGTAAAATGAGGTCCTGGCTTAAAAATTAAGTTAGATTATGGATGCAAGTAAAAAGTATCAATTATTCATTTTCTACCTCTTGTAGGAAAACCTAATACTACCACAAACAGAGAGAATTTTTTCTCCTAAATTATAGTGAAGGGTTATTTACAAGCATCTTCGTTTCAAAATTGCTAAATGTAGCATACTAATGAAAATTAGGCATGCAAATGATCTTTCAGAACACCAAAAAAGGTCACTGTATTCTTCAAGTTAGCCCCCTGGAGAAAACATATGCAATTCCACAGTTCTGCACACCACAGAAAATTACTACTTAAAATGCAACATATTAATTTCAAGAAGGGGGGAAGGAGTAGGGAGATGGATAACAGAAGGCCTTTGATGCTACCATCTTTAAAAACAAAAATAAACTTTTCCCCCTGAAGACTTCATAATTATGAGATTTAACTTCCAGGGAATAAATAGGCAACAAATGAGAAGCATAAGGGGAATGGCCCTTTTCTGTTTGAGGAAAGGAAATATCATAATGCTCCACACAAACAGGAATGAGACCTCGCAAGGCAAATATCCAAATTACATAGAATGAGCAGCAGAATGTAACAAGGGAACTACAGCAACAAGATCAATAAAATCCTGAATGCTGACTATAGTTTGGTCACTTCAGTTACAAAGAAAAAAGTGTATACATGTAGCAAGCTTTCGGCAAGCTCAGGAAACTCGCACATAAAAATTATCAAAATGACTGAAAAAAACAGGTAAGCAATAAAAGAGGGTAGAATCATTCTGAGAACCATTTAGGAAAATCTAAGTGTATATCCCAGTCTTTCTAAAATACAAAAACAATAAGATTAAGAAGGGCTGAAAATGAACAGGTTGAATCAGTTTCATGCAATCTATAATTATCCCACAGGCAGGACATCCGGGATAATACGAAGGACAGTAAAGTTGTAAAGTGTAAAACTCAGACTCTATAATTATGTAAGAAACCAACTATCATTACCCACTAACTGAAATGTTCCTTTAGTGAGAAAAGAATACCAGTCTTCTTTTGGGAGGATCAATTCATTATTAATCCCCAAAGAGATGAGTTTCTCTCCTGTAACATAACATTCAGGACAGACTTTCTAGAGTCAGTCCGTGAAACAGGCAACACTCGCTCGAGTTAGCAAATGAACTTGGGCAGGACACTGTCCTGATACAATGGGGTCCTTTCCATGGTCCTGTTAAAAGTTCAAAATCGAAGCTTTAGAAAATTGTCATTTGCCATACTTTCTGATTCTTTTTGGAGTCACATATTCTCACCAGTGCTAAAAACAATTCTGTAGCTCTATTATAGGTTATACGGTAGGGAATTTTACACGATGTTAAAATCAAAAACTGAATGAAATAAAGACAGACTAAAGACGCCTTATGAAATGGTCATTATAGTGCTTCATTTGCTTTATTTGAAATCTACAGCAAGATTTAAGGGCAACTGATGATTGAATACATGGTAATTATTTCAAATATATACAGATCATTTTAGTGAGATCAGTAAATAATTTCTGAGAATAAAGGAAAACTGTACAAGATAAAAATCTACCCTGTACTTTAACTTACCTTGACAAATAATTTTTTAGTCTGATAAGTATAAGGAAGGTGAAAGAAGAAAATACTTTGATCTAATCATTGTCATTGATGGAGCCACTCTTGTAAAAAGAAACAAAACTTGATAAATATCTTTCATTCACACAAATGACTGGTGTTAGTGGTTAAGAATATAGGTTTTAGGGTCAGAAGACCTGATTTACAACCTCTCTGAAACTTCACTTCCTGATTCGTAAAATAAGGATTATAATACATACCTTGTAAGATTGTGATGAAGTCTGAATAAGGTAGTATATGAAAAGTATATAATACTGTTATTAGCACATGAAAATGGTTATTGTTTTCATTATTATCAATATTGTTGATATTTTCTTGGAAAGGTAGCTGTTCCCAAGCCACTATCTTAACCTTTACTAACCAAAATCTCCAGGTATATGCAACTACAGCCATGTCCAATATTTATTCTATTCACCAATTTTTAACAAGTTGAACTAAAACTGATTGGTTGTACTAGGAATTGATGGAAATTCAAGTAATAAAAAGAGATTTTGGTAACCGAATGATTTTTCCTTCTTAAAAAACAAACTATTTTAAGAGGATGTACTAACAGCTTCATTTCTGGTTTTTGAGAGTTTTGGAAATCACAGAATCATAGTACAGAATTATCAATCAGCTAGTTTTAAAAGTCACGGAGTCAAACATATATCCTTGTTAAAGACAACAATGGAACTGAACAACCCCTAAGAGATGGAAGCATTCTTATTTAAGAATCTCTTTATAGACTGGTCACTTTACCAACTACATTCATCAAAATCATAACCTTTAAGGCTCAATTCCTATACTATCTTCCTGAAGCCTTCTAATATACAGCCGAAATCAACCTCCGGGGTTTCACAGCACATTTAGTTACTTACTACACATCACTGACTTGTGTTGAACATTGGTATGACAAGTCTTTTCCCTGATTTCTTCTGCTACATTATACACAGTAACTATTCAGTACTTGGAGGTTAGCAATGACTATAAAAAGTGACAGGCACAGCTTGGAAGACACAAAAATCATTGTTTAGGAAATGTGGCTATTCTTGAGCCCTGACACACCAGTACTGATTAAATGACTAGGGAGACAGAGTCAAGGATTATTCCTGAGGTTCCTACATAAGCACCTAAGTCATTACTGAAGGTGAATTCTAGAGAAGATTTGGAGGACTGAGATGAGTTCAGTTTGGTCATGTTCAATTTGAAATGGCCATGAGACCTCAAGACCTATTTAGATTTACAAGTGGAAATTATCAACTTTTATTTAAAGCTACAGGAATGGATGAATTCATGCAGAAAGGATGTTTAGAAAGGGGAGAGAGGAAAAAAATTTGAAAGAATTAACACCTAATTGGCAAGATTACAAAGTAACTCAATTTGTGGCCCAGAAATTTGGAAACACTCAACTCCGGTCAGAAGAGAAGAAATAAAAAAAGAAATAAAGGCTAAAATAAACCTGATGGTTACTCAATTTAAAAAAATTCAGATCAATATCTTTGAGCACCTACCATTCATTTAATTGTTTAGCAAATATGTAACTGATAAACACTGTGTCAGAAACTGAAAATACTATGGTAAGACAGAGTTGATCTACGAAGACAATGGACATGGAAACAAAGCAGGAGAAGGGTGACCACAGGGAGATCCCTGGTCAGGCAACTTGGATATTCAGTACTTGTGATACTTCTGTCTCTGAACCATAGATGATATTACAACTTGATGATACTGGTCAAGGTCATTCAACTATTTTCCCAACCACTGATAACAATGGCCTTTCCAGGTAAATTTCCCTTTGGACAGAAAATAGTTGACAAAAGTTTGGGATCCGTTCATATGTTCCATTACTCATTGTTGTCTTGGTTTCTATATCCATGAGTATCGTGTTGATTTGGTTTCTTATGATCGGTTCCCTTGAACTAAACTGTCAAGTGAATGCAGTGACAAATGATGTTTCTGGACTCCCACACTTAGCACCAGATTTTGAAGCTTATGACCTCACTGAGGAACTGCTGTTGTGTGAAGGTCTGCCTGAGTAACGGTCCAATCACACTGGTTATTCATTTCTAACTACAGAACTTTCCTTAAAGTTTGCTCAAAGCAACCTTATTAAGCCTGAACAACAGAGGACACTATTTTCTGAAGAGCAGCAAGGAGTACTTTACTACTAACTGCTGATTTTTCTACATGCCTATGTCTAATCCCAAGTGGTCATGTGAGCATTATGTTTTTAAAGTGTTTCATCACATCCAACAGCATGGCTAATATCAAGACCTCTAGCCAAAGCCATGCCTTATACTCTGCTGCCTGGTTTTTTGAGTGACATTCCATGGCTTCTATTGGCTACAAACACAAACTACATCTGAAGTACCTATTAAACCTGAGGATAAAAGTCATCACATCATACTTCTGTTTCCATCACAGAATTGACATCACAACATACTGGCTTTATCCCCAGAGAGCTGCAAAAAACTAGGGATTCCCCAGAATTTGGGTTTAGAGTACACACTCTTTGAAAGAGTGTCCCTTTACCCTGCCTGGTGTAGTTCAGTGGATTGAGCGTTGGCCTGTAAACCAAAGAGTCACTGGTTCGATTCCCCAGTCAGGGCACATGCCTGGGTTGCAGGCAAGGTCCCCAGTAGGGGGTGTGCGAGAGGCAACCACACATTGATGTTTCTCTCCCTCTCTTTCTCCCTCCCTTCCCCTCTGTCTAAAAATAAAATAAATACAAATCTTTGAAAGATTGTCCCTTTAAAAAGCATGTGCCAGAAGCAAGAGTGGACACTGCTATAAAATCCTAGCATTACTCAAAAAACAAAAGTCAAATTAAAGTCCTGGCACTGCTCTCCTTTTCTGTTCTTCAATTTGCTTATTCCTCCCACTCCCCATATTGCTCCCTTAATTCTCAAAAGTAATGCCTTCTGTCATCTCCTGTTATGCCTTCATTCCCAACTCCCACCTATAAGCCCTGCTCCCGTGTTGTTCTCTCGGGCTCAGACGGCACAGCTCTACCTGCCTGACGACAATCATAGGACATCGAAACCAAAAGCATCTGTGCCATCACCTGTTCTAAACTCCTCTCCCATAACAGAGGACATTGGTGTCCAGAAAGGTTAAGCAAACTGCCTGAGGTTCGCAAAGTGGTTCGGGGCAGAACCCAGGTCTCCTAATTTCCAACCTCTAACTACTCCCAGTTTTTCCTTCATCTACTCCCCAACAGTCTTAAAATCTCCTTCATGGGATTGGCAATTTTCTCAGAAACCTAAGCAGAATGAGCACAACTACGCTCTACCAATATCTAAGATGTCTCATTTATTTAAGTAAAACCAAAAATGCTTAAGATTTTATCCAAGAGACTCTAATCTGAAGAAAAAGGAAAAAAAAACAAAACACAGTACACCACATAAGTGACAGAACTATGCTTCTTGAGAAAAATTAAAGAATGAACCACAGGATTATCCTAAATTTGAGTATCAAGGATAGCTATCTCTTTCTCATGCTTAACATGTATGAGTCAGTGCTAAGCTCTTAGGTACATTTTCTTTAATCCTTATGACAGTTTATAAAGAGCATTTTTCTACTGTGCAGATGAATAAACTGAACTTTGGCAAAGTTATGTATCTTGTTCGTTCCAAAAGAAATGTTAGTGACAGAGGTAAGAGTTGAAGCAAGGTCTGCTTGTCTCCAGGGTTCAGACTTTCAATCTCCCTAAAACACCACTGCTTCTGAGGGAGAAGTATTTAAAAAAAAGATCAGGATTCACAAAGCAAAGAAATTTCTGCCTTAATATCTCTATAACAAAATAACGAATTCTGAAAATAATGGAAATACCTAAATAACAGTTCCAAGATATTTTTACATTAACTATCCCATGTAATCTTTGCCAAATATGTAACTTTAGTATCTAACGTATAGGTTTATAAACAGCAGTGTGTCCTTTTCCATTCCTTGACCAGTTTTGCTCTTCTTCGCACTCATGTTCCTAAAAAAGCTAATTTTTAGCGTCATGAGAAATAGAGTGAAACAGAGCTTTGACTCAATGGGCTCTGTTCAGCTCTCTCTATGCTCACAAAACAAAAATTCACCACCAATGGTGTTAGGTAGGGCGGCGTTAAATATGCATAAGGCATTCACCAGAGAGCTAAGATGGGCAAATTCAGAAAAGAGAAAACTAAAAGTCAGTGAGGAGAACAGAGAATACAGAGAAACTACTGCAAGTGATGACTGTGACAGCCAGGTTTACAAAGTAAAGGACACTATGAGAGTAAAACTTTACCCATTTTTTTAATAAAAGCAGGGAGCCCCTCTAGGGGATTCACTATTCAAATCTTGGCTCTTCCAATTGGGGAAATTTAAATGAGTAGATATTAAGTAATAGCAATGGATTTTTAATTTGTAAAATGGGTTTAGAAAGTTTAAATCCTTATCTATTAAAGATACATATGAAAATATTTACAGATAAATAATTTGATGTTTTGTGGTTTTGCTTTAATGTATTTCAAAAATAAGTAAACAAATAAATAGTATGTTTGATATGACAGACAAATGAACCAAGAATGACAACGAACTGATCATGGGTAAGTTGGAGACAGGTAAGCAGTGGTTCACTAGATTATTATCTCTTTTAAAAAAAGTCTAGGTTGTTCATTATTACAGAGAATTAAGTAAAGGGTGTAGGAAACACACCAAAGGAGAAACAGGAATGTTTAACTAGTTGGAAGGAATTCTCTCCTCCTGATGACAGACCCAGTATTACTGCTGTACAAATAAAAACACAAAATCCAAGAAATTTCCAACTATTACACAATGAACCACAGAATTGAGAAATAAGAATTTCTAAGTTAAGCTTTTCAGAAATGGTTACATAGTTATATTTAACAATTAATTTAAGGTGAGTCCAATGTTACTATTCCTGTATGTCTATACCAAGTAAAATAATGACTTTTGAAACTCTATGTGTGTGTATCTCTTTACATTTGTAAAAATGACATTTATTTAGCTATATCATTGCTATTGCTAAATCTGGTCATAGGACCACCCATGAGAATCACCAAAGAAAAATAAGAGAGCCACTAATTTCAGAAAAGTAGTACGGTAGAAAGAGCACTAGAACAAATGGAGAATTAGGTAATTGTGATGGCTACGACTCTTACTATGCAAATTCAGGCAAGTCATTCAACCCTTGAGTCACAGTTTCATCATGTGTTCTTAGGCTTGATTTCATCACACGTCATCCCAGTTTCCCTTGGTTCTAACACCCTGCAGGCTGAAATCTGTTTCTCCCCATGTCTACACCTGTTCAGGAACCTAGTGCTCACCACAGATTATGACACCTCCAATTTTAGGAGGGCTCTAGGTCTCAACAAGTCTAGCTGATGGAACAGCAAAGAGAAGTCTATTCCTGGCCTTTCTCATCGGATGTGAATGAAGCTATGCAAACAGGCACAGATTCTTAAGAGTTCTGTCCAGGTTATGTGGAAGGGATTATCCTCAGGAAAGAGTGTACAATGTACTCAGTTCTGTAACTGAGATTTGTAGAAAGGGGTTCTAGGGACAACAACAATGGACACACTGCCTCTGGGGAAGATGGGGGGAAGCAGGCTGGTGGGGAAGGTGCTGCTGATAAATCACCCCTGAGCACATCTCTCCCAAGGTGGGGTAGATGCCCCTACCTAGTATTCCCATAGTTTCCAGAAACCAATCTCTGTGCATTTGCTATAATGATTGACAATTAGCTATGTGAGCTGTTGGGGCAGAGCCTGGAGATTTTTGCTCATGGTGTGTCTCTGGTATTTGGAATAGTGGCTGACATTCTTAACTTGTGTTTGCTGGGAGAGTAATGATAACGAAGGATGACATGGAAAATGTGAACATAACTGACACATGGAAAACATTCCATCTAAAGCAGCTGCAAAGTACAAGTAGTAGATTTAAAAATTGGCTTTTGGGGTGCTAAGAAAGTAGAGGGGATTGGGGAAATTATATTTAAAAGTGAATACAGGAAGAAGGAGGAGTTTGCAAAATTAAGGAAAAAATACATAAACCAATGAAGAAGGAAGGGGGCACTTGAAGAAAGAGGGTTACTCAGAGATTAAAAAAACTTAATTCTAAAAGAATGTAATATCTTCTAGCCTGGTGCTCCAGCTGTGCAAACTAGCAAGAGCTTTACCCCATTAGAAGCAATATCTCTAAGTAGGAATTCCATGCCACTGATATAAATACAGGTATTTAAAAAACTAATTAGTTATTTTCATTTATATAAATATAAGTGAGAATATAAAGACTAGCAAACAAAAATTGTTTATTGGTTTTAAATAAAGTATTAAGCCTCAACTAAAATTTATAGTTAATACTAATGAACATATGATTAAATTTTATAAGCATATTTGAATTTCAAACCTTCTGATTTTATTCTGGAATCCATCTGCAGTCAATACTTTATTCTTAAACTACCCCAAGCCATGGGATATCAAGAAAAAAATTTAATAAAATATATAAAAGAAACTAATTTACTGATCTATTCATGAAAACACAAAGAATGTGTCTTCCCAACTTTTGGTAGCATATACAATAATAAAGCTTTTATGAGATGCTTCTCACACACAATACTATGTACAGATAATGTGCTGTGGAATGCTGCACCTGAAACCTGTATAATTTTGTTAACCAGTGTCACCTCCAATAAATTCAATAAAAGGGAAAAAATATGGGCAGGTAAATCTAAAAAAAAAAAAAGAAAAAAAGCTTCTCAACATAGACTTTAATTCCTAAAAGTTACATGGCAAATGTTAGTCTGTATAATTATTCACAGTCTTAAAAAATTAAATTTTTCTTTATTAAAATTCTATGCTATTTGTTTTTAATGCTAAAATTTAAAGCTGTGGAACCACATGTATTTCTTCTCGAATTTAATAATGCAAACATATTACTTGTTCTAAAAGTTATAGCTATGAGCAGTTAAAAAGGAAAAACTTAAAATACCTAATTTGTCAGAGGTAAAAATACTAAACTGTGTAGCGAGAAATCTATACGGTAGGTCTTTGAAGGTGTCAATTGTATTTTATTCATCCTGGAATGCCCAGAACATCTAGTACAGCACATCACCTAAAATCACCCAATATGTTGTACTGAAAGAAGAGAAACAGGAAGAGGTATAAAAAATAAACTCATCCAAGGAAAATATAAGACATTTTAGAAGCAATCTTCAAGAGGAAATCAAATATCTCAGATAATCTTTTTTGGCCCAACTCTTCATTAAGCAAAGGCTAAAGCCAAGATGCTTCCTAATATCCAGAAAGAATAAACCAAATGAGACAGAAAAGACAGGAACAATAGTTGAGCATCACATATAGACAGGACCTTCATTTCAACAGCGATTCTCAAATTTTAGTGCACATAAGCATCGGTGGGGAGCTGGGGCAGGAATACTTGGTGAAATGTAGACCTCCAGGTGCCAGCTGAGAAGTTCTGACTTGAAAAGTATATTAGATGACCCCATGAATCTCTGGAAATTGGACTTACGATACTCTTTTTTAATATTATAAATTCCCCAGATAATTTTGATATTGTTGGTTAGTGAATTATCCTGTGAAGACCCTGGGTATCTACTTAAAACTTCTTCTTATGAGAAAAATTATACCTAGAAACACAATAGAATTCACATATTGAGTGCTTTTCTACTACACCAAAGAAAATACAGGAAAAAAATGTGTGGGGAAGAGAACTACAAACAAGTTTTAAAGTGCTTAATTTTATGAGATAGGTACCATCTGGATTTTTTTACATATCAGCTAATGAAAATGTTTGCCACAAGTAACTCAGTGTAAGAAACTCCATTAGGCCAGGTTTTCTTTCACTTCAAAGCGTAAACGCTCAGACAAGTTTACACACACCACAAAAGGTGAGGGGGAAGGTGAGAGGGAAGGGGTATCTGTGAAAGTCTGTGGTCGTGCCGTAAATCAATCGCCAACTAAAAAAATGCTGTGTCACACTTTGGATGAAGAGCTCCTCAAAAGGGGTGGAGAAATATTTAAGAAACAGGTTTTTTATAACAGTTTTATTGAAATATAATTCATACAGCACATAATGTGCCCACTTAAAATGCACAATTCAATAGTTTTAGTATATTCACAGGACTGGGTAGCCATTACCACAATTCATTTTAGAGTATTTTATCACCCCCAAAAGAAACCCTATACCCAAAAGTAAGTACCCCCTGCTCTCTCCCTCCTGCCCCCAGCCCGGGGTAACCACTACTTTTTGTCTTTATTGACTACTTATTCCGGCTATTTCATACAAACAGAATACTATAGTATGTTGGCCTTATGTGTCTGGCTTCTTTCACTTAGCATAAGTTTTCTAGATCCACCCACTCTGTAGCATGTAGCATATATCTCATCCTTTTTCTTGCTGAAAAATTATCTTTAAACAAAATATTTAGAAAGAAGAATTCTTAGAAATGTCTTTATTCATTTATCAGACTACTATACCACGTCCTGGAAGCTATTAAGTTGTAGAAATCAAAGAATAGGTCCCATCTGATATGATTCAACATTATCCAACATACTCATGGCTATTTTTGCTCATATCTATGAAGAGACTCAATCCCGAAATGTGAAATTATATGCTATATTTTTCTATTGACAAAATACATTTAATAATTTATTCTAGGCCAAACTACAGCACTTACTATAAATGACAATTTCTAGCCCTGGCCGGTGTATCTCAGTGGGTTAAGCAATGGCCTGCGAACCAAAGGGTCACTAGTTCGATTCCCCAGTCAGGGTGCATGCCTGGGTTGTGGAAAAGGTCCCCAGCAGGGGACGCATGAGAGGCAACCACACACTGATGTTTCTCTCCCTCTCTCTCCCTTCCTCTCAAAAAATAAATTTTTTTAAATCTTTTTAAAAAATGACAATTTCTATAATGACAACAGTTCATAACCTCAAAAAACGTATAATCCAAAGGAGGATAACAACATATATGAATAACATATATTCAAACTAAAATATAAATTTGCAGTTACCCTGTGCTGAACTACCCACTAGGGTCAGTAGGTTCACTGAGGTGCAGTGGGTTTAATCACTGACATCCCAAATTATAAATCCTAAAGAGACAGGAACATTTTACCTGTTTATTGATAGATACCAAGCACTAAAGGCCAATACAGTAAAAAAAATCAGTTTTTCAGGTTATTCGTTATTACGTTATATATTATATGACATTATATTAGTTATAATGAAGAGTTTTTTTTAAAATAACTTTCTTGTATGAAACTTGTCTTAGAAGCATGAAGAAACATAGAAAAATTATATTAAAGTTATCTAAGAAAACTCAGAGAAAAGCCACAGCTAATATTTAGAACATTTCCTTCTAGCCTTTTCTATGTATAAATAGGCATCTTAATTGGTAAACTGCATATATAGCTCAGGTCACATTTCACCATTGTTTTCCAATAGAATTAATTTATATATGTAATTTAAAGTCCTTAAATTTTTCATGGATAATAATTTTATAAGCACAGTCATGTGATCTTATTCATAATACATGTGATATGTAATATATACACTATGACTGAAAGAAAGCACGTGCTTGCAAATGATGTACCAATCTTTAAAAAATATAATCATAACTGCATTAATGAACTTCCTAAAAGCAAACCTTTATAGGCAGGAAACAAAGCCAAGCTCTCTTATCAGCTGAAGCTATTCTCATGCATACTGAACCGGGCAAAACCATATATTCATCAGGGCACAGGGCACAGTATACCAAGGTGACCTTAACAAGAGTTGTCTGGGCAATCCCGGCTTCTCCTTTCCCCATCTTTCCCCCCTAGTATGCACTCCTAGTTCAACTCTGGTACCCGGGGCTCCATTGCTCTGCCTTACTGAAATCGGAGAGGGTATATATGAGATAATCCTGGGCAGCAGGCAGCAGCCCAAGCTACTTACTCATCACAGTCCTGGCCCCCTGGACGAATCATTTTATTATTCAAAGCACAGCTGCCTCAGCAATAAAAATGAAAGCTCTACAACAGCGGTTCTCAGAGTCTTGTCCAGATCAGCAACATCTACAAACTTGGCACATTCTCAGGTCTTCCTCAGCCCTACTGAACCAGAAACCTCCGGCGTAGGGCCCAAGAAATTTGTCTGAACATGTACCATGCCTCTGATAAAGTTTGACAACCTCTGCTCTAGACCTCCTCAAACCTCCTGTGCCTCACCTCGTCCTCCACCTTCACTGTGAACTGTTGCCCTGGCTCCCTGCTGCTCTCAGGGAAAAAAAAAAAAAAAGCAAAGAGGACTTGCATAGACTTGGAACAACTGAACCAACAACCACCCACCACCAGGGCAGCCACATACCCTACCTTATCCGTGGCCTTTCCAAAGCTAGTCTCTCCACACCCAGCCATCACTTCACTAGCTCTTCTTTCTATTTCATTCGTCAATGTTTTTTCTTCTGGGCCATTTCCACTAGCATACAAACCTGCTGATATTCTTCCTCTCTGAAATTCTTACCGACCCACATTTCCCTAACCCCAAACCTAATCCTACTGCCACCATTTTAAAAAACTGAGGTATGATTAACATACAATAAAATACACAGATTCTAAGGTCAGTAAATTTTGATAATTATCTAAACTCCTGTAAATACCACCCAAAACAAATTAAAAAGCATCTCCATCACCCAAGAAAGTTTCTCCCTCCCCTTTTTTAATCGATTCCACTTCACCCACTCAGGCCCCCATTAATCTGATTTATAGAATTAAGATTAATTTTGTCTGTTTTACAACTTCAAAGAAATGGAATCGTAAAGCCTGTACTCTTTCATGTCTGCCCCTTCTTGCTAAGTATAATGTATCTGATATTCAATTACGTGGCTCCATGGTATTTGTTCATTCCTTTTTATTTTCTTATTGCTGCACAGCATCCCATTATATGGATACTCTATGTACCCATTCACCTGTTGAGGGATGTTTGGATTGGCTCCAGTTCTTCATATTATAAATAGTGTCACAATGAACATTTGTGGATAAGTCATTTTGTAGACTGATTTGCATATGATAAAGAAACATACACAGTGAGAAACTTGGGTTAGGTGTTCTGAATAAATCATCTGTTCTTAATGTTCCAGACTCAGCAAAATACAGGAAGGCCTCTTCCTTAAAGACACCAACTATTCAATCAAAAACCCTGCTACTATGACAGCAAAGCTGAGTAACAGTTTTACAGTATTTGAGAGAAATGTATGACTCATTTCTTTATCCATAAATACTACAACAAACATTATTTTTCTACTTCTTTTTGTTCTCACCCTAACAATGCTTGGTGCCTACTGTTTTTAGGACTAGATATAAATAAGAATTGCTCCAGCCTTCAAAGAACTTTTGGTATATAGTTGGGGAAATTAGACTGGAAAGAGTACAGTGAAATATTTTTAAGTGCAAGAATAAAAACATGTCCAAAGATACAATGCTGCCCAAGAAAAGACTGATCAAATAATTGAGACACTGTAAGATGTGGTGCCCAAGAACACAGATTCAAGAGCAGATTGTTTAAGGTCAAATCTCAGTGTTACTGCTTATTGTCTCGGAGTTCCTGTGCCTCAGTCTCCTCACCTATAAGACAGATGTGTAACAGTGCCGACCTCAGTGTTTTTGTATGGAATAAAAGCACTGTTCTAAGTGCTTTATACTATATACATGTACTGTTATACTTATCTCTCTATATATGTCTATATACCAAAATACATCAGTCATCATCATCATCATCACCACCACATTGTCATAATCCTCAGTTTTCCTGCAGGTATAAGAACAGTAGAGAGTGTTGAAGTCTTTGAAAAGGGGAAAATGATTGAACTGAGACATAAAAGATAAATAAATAAAACAGCATAAATACGAGTACTATCAGGAAGAGTTTTACATGTTTGGGGAAAGGGTAGTAAGAAAAGCTAACTGAAATGCAAGTTTTGAAGACAAGTGTAGTAGAAAAGGCGGGGAATAAGATGAGGCCAATATACAGAAGATCCTGATATGTTGTGGGAGAGAATTCCACTTGACAAAAACCATAAGAAATATCACGACTAGACATAACTTTGGAGAGTGAACTTGGTAGATGTAAAGCAGACATTGCAAGGGCAGCAGCGTGAGTGGGTATGGAGAGGTCAGTTAAAAGACAACACTCAGGACGAGGAATAACAAGAGACAAAGTGAGGCCGTAGCAACATGGAAAGGAGAAGGAAGAGGGCAGACCAAGGGAGACACAGAAGAACCAACAGAATTTGGTCACTGACTGACCGAGTGGTCAAAGAGGACACATGGGGTAATGGTGTAAACGATTTGCCAAGCTGGGATTTTTATGTAAAAATAGTAAGCTCAGTTTTGCGCTCTAGTGAATCTGAAACTTTGTTGGTGGCTTCAAGTTTTTTCCAGATGTATAGACAGAAAATTCTAAAAAGTATTTCGGGTTCATTATACAACGCGGAAAGTATCATCACACACAAAAGTGGGATTTCAGCCACAGGATTGGATCAAATTACAGGGGGAGGATATAGGAAGAATGGGAGAGATTCTCAAACACAGTCCTTGGGAATATAACATTTTATTTGAGTCCCCACCTCTGCCCCCGGGAATATAACAATTTAAAGTTGGCAGGAAAAAGAGGCTATTAGATACCAACATCCATTCTACCTTGCTATAAATGATCAGAACATAACAATCATGATAATTTCATGTCCCCTGCTAGTAACTGGAACAGATATGGACTCAATCAAGGCCAAGGAGAACTACGGTGGGAGATTTCTGGGAAATTTTTCCTTGTTTATATGAAAAGGAAGAACATGACCTTTATGAAATTGCTGAATTAATGTATCAACCAGGTCTGAAATATGTCCTACTTCTGGACTTTCTGTTTTGTGAGAAAATAACTGTCTTTAACGTGTGAGCCAGGTGAGTCAGGATTTCTATCAGCTGAAGTAGAAAACACCGACTGATAAAAGGTATCCATGCTGGAGATGGCAGGAAATCATTAGACAAGAAACGGGAAAAGAATGCTGTTATTAAAATCAAGAGGAAAAAATTCAATGTGGAAAGATAAGCATAAGAGATATATTACATGATCTATGAATCCCAGTATATGTACATATATTTGCATTCTTCACTTTGATATATACGGGGTCTGGCACAAATAATGCCCCTTTTTATTACAAAATCTTTTATTATAAAATGATAGCCATGTAATTCTGTAACATAACAATATCACACTCAAGCACACCATAGGGCATTTTAGGTGAAATATTCAAATTAAAGCTACAAATTATTACACCCATATTATTACCCTACTAACTACACTCAAGCAGGCCTTACTTCTACTGGACCCCGTATTTCTATATACCCCAACAAAGGTTTTCTCTCTCTTTCTGCATTAAAAATGCGTGATTCAGAATAAAAATACTAAATATTTACCTGTTCTCTCTCCAAAGTATGATCTGATGCCTGGCATATAGTTTGCAGTAAATAAATGTTTGTAGGATGAATAACGACTGGTTCCAATAAGGTAGTATTTTTAGGCTTCTTTTTAAAAACTTGATCACTTTGACTTTTGAATTATTTACAATGGGGGATGGTCTCTCAATTATACTCAATAAATACACACTTTAAAATGTAGGAATCTTGACACTTCTGTAGGGATAGATTTTGATATTTTTAAATATTGGTACTTCAAGTTAATATTATGGATAATATAATACAGACTTGATGGTATTAATACAAAGATATAGATACACCCTAGTGCAAACAACGACCATATCATTTTAAAATATTGCCACAGGATAAGAACTGTACAGAATTAGCAAAAATATGTTTACGGGTGGATAACTCTAGCTTTCAAAGCAACTGAGAAATCTAAAAATACTTTCTTTACCAAAGGATCAGATTAATAATAGAAGGTGAGAATAAACATGGAAATCCTTGTTTGTCATTCTTCTGTCAAAGATAAATCACTATTCTCCTACAAGAAATGTCCACAAAGTAGCAAAAGGTTTAGATCGACAGCAAATGGCAATTTTTTGTCTCATAGTATAGACCAATGGGGCAATTTTAAGATGTTCTTTCCAAAGCTTTATAAAGCAAGACTAACACTCCAAGGTCAATATCCTGTAAAACTGTGCTGAGATCCCTGAGGTTAAGACTCATGCCATGGCTGTAGAACCTTACTCCTCCAAGTGTGTCCTGAGGACCGTGGGCACCTTTGCCATCATCTGGAAGTTTGTGGAAAAGCAGATTGGGGGGCTCCATCCAGACCCCCTGCAGTTTGAGAAGCACACTTACACAGGGTATTCCCACACTACCTCAGTTGAATTCTCAGTTGAAGTACAGAGCCCATGACTCATGATGGCTAGTCTCATAGCCCTAGTGCAGTGCTTAGCTGTTTGTTGCGCACACAGGGCTCCAGCAAAGAGCAAAAGGCCAACAGTCTGATTCAAGGCCAAACAATGACATGACATCTGCCTTTTTATTAAGAAATGTGAAAAGCACTGAATACGATATTTAACGCTTAGAGAGATAATTTCTGTAATCTTACTGCAAATTCCAGTGTAAGGGGTGGAGGGAGAAGAAGAAAAAAATAAACTTGCAATTGCATAATTATTACATGAAGTGAGGTAAAGAGAGTTAAAAGACATCAAGCCCCAAGCAGAGAGGCAACTGTTAGTTATGAATTCTTTAGGAAACTCCCAGAGGCTTGTCTTTTAATAATTGACTAGCCTTTGCAAATCCCTATTCCAAAGGCACTTAATAAGTGGTTTTATAGCTGATGGAATCAAAATTACAGACAGATCCATGGTGTGTGCATATTTCATTTTTCTTTTTCTCTTCTTTGCCCCATCCCACCACCCCGGCCCCTAGATTTCAAAACTAGCAAAACTGCCTGTTCCTATTTTGTATGTCCAGGCTCTACTTAAAGACTGGCACATAAAGGAGCTCAATGCTGAAAGAATGCATGCTTGCATGCATGCAGACAAGAATGACTCTCTGCTTCTCTTGATGAATGCTGCATTTATTATTTGGGTAGGGACCAGTGGTGACACCACCAAGGTTCGATCTGGAAGTCATCTCTTGCTCTACTCTCTAGTCACCAACTGAGCCCCAGAGTTGCCCTGAGTGACTAATAATACCAAGCAGTGTTTATCAATTAAAATGAGTACTGGACATAAACATTTACTTCCAGCTCTTCCTGTATTAAACCAACTTACTCTAAGCAGACTCCATTATGCTCATAATGACAGAATCATGAATGAAGCCCTTTCGCATGTTTTGAACAATTCTGGTTGTTAGAAAATAACTGAAGATAATCTCAAAACAAACTGTTGTTTAAAATAAGCAAGGTAAAATGTATTATTCCTCTTATTTCTTTATAATTATGTCTTCATAATTAGAAACCTGCATAGTATTCCATTTCTAGAGAAATCTAATCTCACTTTTCTCCAAAATGACATTAAGAAAGAAATTTTCCACATAAACATTAGCTTTCCTTTTTATTATCATGGCTCAATTTACTCAACTTTAATTACTTTCAAAGGCCAGAGAACCCTCTTTCCAAAATAAGAGACTCCCATTTGGTATTCCTTATACAATCTTTTGAGACAAAAAATAAATATAATAAATCAAAAAAGACAGACACAGTCATGGTAAGGTTAGACTGCTTGGCTGGGAGGTACTCCAGAGGCAGAGACAATAGAATGGAGGCCAGTCCCCCATTTCTTACCCATTTGTACATCTTTGTCTCCTTTTAATTTGCCAAGATTTAGATAGACCGCTACCTCACATTCGACCCACAATAAAGGACTCACTGCAGGAAGAATTTTTTTTAATATAAGATAGACTTTTGAGAAGCCTCCTTGGCTTGGGATTTTTGTACATGATAAATGAACAACAATTTAAAAAATGGAAAAAAATAAAAATTAAAAAATAAATAAAGAAAATATAAAAATCTTTATTGGATTAGCACTGCAGCCTTCTATTTAAATCAGACACTCAGGTCCCCTCACAGCTTTAAACAAACTACCCAGGTGCTTCTGGTGCACATCAAAGTTAGAAAAGCATTGTCCTAATCATAATACAAGGACCAACATGTGAAGCACAATACACTTAGCAAGGCAAACTATGAGTGCTGTAAATCAATAGACTCTCACCCCTGTGTCTCAGACAACAGAGCTGTTAGCATCTTTCAGTAAAAGAAAATACAGTTAGAGGTGTTATCTGCAGCTGTGTCTTCCTTTTGTGGGGAGAACATCCATTTTCTGTCAGACTCCTGACAGTCTACTCCCAATCGCTATGCCTCCAAAGTGCCTCTTGTCCTCTTTTCTCTCCCAATTTCTCCCCAGGCCTCTTTCCCATTTCCACCTCTCGGTCCCCAGATCTGTGTCTCCTTCCTTTGACCCTGAACCACATGGCGTTATTTCGCCTTCCATGTGGGATTAGAACATTTGCTCCTCATACACTCCTGAGCTCAAAGAGAATTTTCTAAGAAACTCCCATTTACAAAGCATTGTTTCTCTGTGATGGATAGTTCTTTAAATATGTTGAATCTGGGTATAACACTGCTTTGAAATAAAACTGAAAATTTAAAGTTAGCTTATTTTTACATTTAACAATAAATTTTGCAATGTATACATAAACTCTTTTATTTGACATTCTATCCCATTCCATCTTCTTTGACTGATTTTGATAGGTAGGCTGTCATTCAAAAAGCTAATTATCATATGTCATTAAATACCAAATTTCAATATGGCCAATAAAATACATTTGTAAAAAGATCAATATGGCCATGTTAAGGAGAAAGATTATTAGAAGCACTTAATACTAACTCAATGAAAATGATTCATTTTAATGAATATACATTTGTCATATCAAGTGATTAAAACAATCCAGTCACATTATCTTAATCAGAGAATGGTAAAGTGGCAGTTATTTTAAGCACTGTTCATTTTTTCATTGTCATAGTCAAAGTCCCTGTTACATTGTCCTCCAGCGTGTTGCAGGGGAGAAAAGAAACATTAAGATACATTCCTGCCCTCAATAGGGTCTGTCAGCCTAGATCGACATAAAAGTTAGTCAGTATCCTGTTATTTTACAAAAATATACTGTCTTCCTCGAAAAAGCCATGAATAAAGCCATATGATTTTTTTTCTGAAACGTCACATGAATCTTATAAATAATACACAATGCAAAAAGAAATTTAGATAGCTTGGATTCAGCTGCATTTGGGGAGCTGTGATTAGCAATTATCAGTCTTCTATAAACTACATGATTTACAGTGCTAGTTATATGCAACACATTTTCATAAACAGTCGAAAGAAAACAAAACACTCAACCCTTTTGAAAACTGTTGCACAATTCATGAGACATTATGAAATGTCAAAACTAAGGAGTCAAACAAATATCAAAAAAACATCAATTTGGTTTGACCTTTTCTGTGCAGATTAAAATGTAAGAGACATGGAGGGAAAACACCACCCTAATGAAGGTTGCTTAAAACAAAATATTCCCCTAACGCTGGTCCATTTTCGCTTCCTAAACCCAGTCCGCAGTGTGCAAGCATGGCCTCCAGAGAGGCCAGGGACTGAGAGCATCAGATCGCAATGTTTCCAACGGACTAGTTCAAAGACAAAAAAAAAAAAAAAAAAAGGAAGTTGGCCTAGTTTAGTACAATGTTTTAAGTTCATTTTAATTCACTGTCTTAGCACAAAAAAGGTCATTACTTAGCTTCACTGATTATCAACATAAGGACAATCTTGTTTCAGCCAGACTGCTCGAAATCCCTCCCACCCCATACCTACTAAAGTCAAGAATTCAGAAACGTCTTCTGGAAACACTTAGGCTGACTAAATGCCATCCATCATAAAATTGACAACCATGGCACTTATCGAAAACCAGAGAGCTTGATTAAATTCCTTGAGTTGCTGCTATACCTGTTATTTTTATTGAGGTTTAATTGACATAACATATTAGTTTCGGGTAGACAACATAATTATTTGATACTTGCATATATTGATGCATGCATTATAGACCTGAAAAAGCCAAAATATTAGTTTGGTTTACTTACTAATAATATATAGCCTTATAGATAAAGTTAATGTGTTTTATGGGACTGGAGTACTTCTAAGAATGACCCTTTGACCTCAGTCATTTCTGCCACCATGCCATCCCCGCAAGTATGTCTCCTTAACTAAATTTTCACCACAAGAGTTACTCATCTGAGTTTTGTGGACTGCACTTTGGCGGGGGGTAAGAAATTGAGCAGGGGCCAATCATGAATATCCAACCTCAGATTAGTGTTTTGGTTTTGACTGGAGACAGCAAACCAAACATAATGAAAAAAACATGAGTTCCTACCTATAGAAGGTATTGGGAATATACCTGAAACAGACAATCAGCACAAAAGCAGCTGAGAGAGTGTTATAAATACAGATTCCTGAGCCTCGCCCGACACTACTGGTGAGATCTAGGAATCCGCATTTTATAACAAGTACCTCAGGTGATTCCGAACAGTGCCAAAGCTTGAGAATCATTGCTCTGGAGGGCTTTAACACCTTTCCTCGAAGGACTAAAAGTTTCACCCTGAAATGTTTCTGTCACATACACACATCATATAGCACTTCTCAATTAGATAACTGATTGCGGTTATTTTATCCCTCAATTAAACATATACGACTACCTTGGCAGATGCAAATAAACCATAGAAGTACTCCGCCTTCCAGGACTTTACAGTCCCAATTATGTGATCATGGTAAATTACGTCATTACACAGTAGAAAAAAAGAACACCATCAAAAACCGAAGAGACTTCCAATAATATTGTAATAACTATGTATGGTGCCAGGTGGGTATTAGACCATGGAGGGGGCCACTTCATAAGTTAGATAAATGCCTGAAGTTAATATACTATTGAATGTCAACTGTAATTAAAAAATTAAAAAATAAATTTTTAAAATGGTAAATGA
Organism: Mormoops blainvillei; assembly: GCA_004026545.1. NCBI lineage: Eukaryota > Metazoa > Chordata > Mammalia > Chiroptera > Mormoopidae > Mormoops > Mormoops blainvillei. The sequence goes on from PVJD01007410.1 coordinate 24,036, forward strand.
AAAGGGAGAGAGAGACTTATATTTAAAACTGTGCTTTACCAAGAAAGGAATTCTCTGCAAGCCCAAATCAATACATTTCTAGGCATTTTTAATAAGCCAAGGAGGAAGGGGTTGGGGAGGACAAGGGCCTGAGAGAAGGCAGGAGGCACAGGGAGAGGACAGAGCTAAGGTAGCAGGGCTGAACACTCGTTCTCATTTGCATCCTAGGAGCATGGGAACTACGTAACAGGGAACTCACTTTCTAATGGAGACTACACTTTTCTTTTCATATTACAAACCACAGTGCTACCCAAAGAGAATATATTTCTTCACATTAGGGGTAGCGCTGAGAAGTGAAAGGCAGTCCTTGAAGGAGAACATATTTCAGATACTCTTTTAAATAGCTACAGAATATCCTAAGTTCAACCAACATAATAGAAAAGGCTTTATCTAGAAGTTTTTACTAGAAGAAAAGTCCTTCTAAAGTGAGAAAGCCTTGTCACCATTATGAGTTAAACCTTGTATTTACTGACATTTGCAACCATACCGGCAATCTTTGATATGCAACATGAACAGATGCTTATGATGTGAAATCCATCAGTTAGAGGCAGGGTCCGAGGTGCAGTTGGAGAGAAGAAAAAAATTAGCGTCCTAATTACTTGCCCCAATCCAACTGAGTAACATTCTTCCAGTGTCTTTTGGACCCCAAATTGCCAGCACCAATATCAGAAAACTCTGGAGTAGAAGTCTTAGAAAATAATTTTTCTTTTGATTTTATAAAAATTCGACTCTGTATTTTCCAACGACAATTAAAATATATTATAATATCTAACAGATCAAATAACCTTATGGTTCACACAATGAAAATACAAATATCACCATGTGAGGTAAGTTCAAACTTATCCAGCAAACTCTCAAAAACGACTTGCTTCTACAGTCACCTGGAACAAGTTTCCTCATCCAATTAAGTAACTATTTTATTCATAGTAAACCCTAAAATTCATTTCCTCCGAAGAGCACAGTGGAGCAGAAGAGGGACTGGGTGATTATCTGTTTTCAAATGTAAACAATGAAATGGATGACAGTGCTCATGAGCACAGGAAGAATATGCAAATACAATTATTCCTTTTCCGTAGAGTGACATTTTAATAAAGGAAGGCACTGTCCTGCTATAAAAGCCACCGAAATGATTCAGCTCCTACATGGAAAGCAGGCTGGTCACCATCAGCACCATTTAAAGGACTAGGCAAAATGACACGCACTACCAACAAAGCCGCTCCAGGAAATCCCAAAGTAGCTCCAGGAAGCTCACCGGACATGAACAACTTTGGCTATTTCTGAACTTCTATTAAAGAGTAAGACATTGCTGGGCATCTTCTAGGACTTAACAAGATGATATGGTGTGAATCATATATTCCAAACATAAACACAATTTACCGAGTACTTTAAGTTCCCGTCAAGCATCTCATAGGATTTTAAGGAACCCCTGATTTTCCCAAGAGCAAACGTTCTGATTTCAGCAGCTCAGTGAAGCAGACAAGATTCTGCTCCTAATCAGAACTGAAAGCTTTTGTGACTAGGAATGCACCAGGGAAACCCAAAATACTGGCAACTGATAATATGATGTTTACTAGGTCAAAGCATAATGTTGATTGAGATTTTTATTTCTGATGAATAAGCTATAGTAATAAAACTTACAGCAAACAAGATTTAACAGCCCAGAAGAAGGTAATCTGAAGGTTTCATAGGTCTGAGGTTCATGCCCAATTCTCTGAAGACCTCATTTTGAAAGTTCTATTATTATGCCTTTTTTTAAAGAGACGTTTCCTATTAGCAGTAAAAGTAGTTACATTGCAAAAAATTTAGTAAGGTAACAGTGTATTTATAAATCATAGCTTCCCTATTTGTGATGTGAAAAATAACATTTCATTGAGAAGTTACCACTGTCATAAAATAAGATTCACACACCCATCCAGCATTAGAAATTGGCTGTTTGCAAGTGTCAGGTGTATGAAACTTAGAGCTTTGAGAGGGAATTTGTTTTGTATTACAAATCCTCCTCAAAGATTAACATGTCACAGCAGTATAACAAGCGTTAATAGAATCATCCTCAAATACACAGAATCTAAACATAACTTCTTAGGAAAAATACAATTAAAACATGTTAACATTTGAAATTTTCTTAACATTGAGCCTTTCGAGTAAAATGCCTAAGATAATGACAGTATGTCTATTCATTTCTCCCAGATGAACCCAATGAATCCAGGCACTTGTTAGCTATGTCAACTTGAAAATACTTCTATACAATATGTTTTTCAAGAATAAATGAAAACAACAACAAGCACAGACAATCAATAAAAACAAAGAAAAACTATTTATATTTAAACATAACTTTTCTGGCCTAATTTTTAATCATTCATAGTGAAAAAATAATCATTTTCAACATTAAAAAAACCAGCTGGTAAACTGAATCACGAATTTGAAAAAAAAAAAAAAAAAGCAAAACTATCACTAGACTTTTGACTTCTAGAGAATTAACAACAATGGAGACATGTAAAGGATTTAGCTACAACAATCCCATAATATTAAAAGGCTATTGAATGCTTTAAAAAGTCTTTAATGACACTGTATCTTTTCAACAGTGAATTGAATAGGAATTCACATTCCTATTTAGCTTAAAATGCTTTTAGATTTCCTTCTAAATATAGATCTAATATTTGAACATCTACATAGTAAATACAGTCTTCAAATATTTAAAAAAGAAACTCCAATTACACTTCTTTGATTTAGAACCGTGAATTCAAACAAGATCTAATAATACTCTAGTCCTCAGGCAACTATTAATTTAGCATGTTTTACTTAGGGTGGGACTTCGGGCTCTTCTCTCTCAGCCTAGAGTTCTGCTTTTCTCTGAGCTACAAGACCATTTCGTGTTCCTCACCAAAGTACCACAACATCCTACATTTCATTCCAAACTGGCCTGATGTGAAATATAAAGTGCCATGATGCCAATTGACTTAAAATATCAACAATGCCAAATTATTTCAGGCTTTTGGTAAAAACTGTCCTCTTGAAAAGCACATCCAACAGAACTGCAAAGTGAATCTCATTTTTCCTTCTTTCAGCTGTGCCAACCAGAAATGCTTATCAAACCAACAGAGCCACTTTTCCTGGGAGGAGGGGGAGTGGGAGTGGGGTGGGGCCACTCAGCCTGATATCACAAGGTGCGGATAAAATGGGCAACACTTACCATCTCTCTTAGAACACATACTCCAAACAGTATCCACAGTACCTGCATATCGGTGTTTTCCTAATTGCCTTGTTGAGTTTTAGTCCATAAAATGGCAACACATGTAAAAGCCAGACAGGAAGCATAATGAATTATGCCCAATGCCAAGTTCACTTACCTGCAAAAGGAAAAGCAAAGATTTAAAACACTCTAAAATGCTCTAATCATGAAGGCACAATCGTGTCTTCACATCTCTACTAATTAGCTTTGACTTAAAGCAGATTATATGATAATGGAAAAAGACAAATATAACCTTGTGGCCTATCATAACGCTATGTAGAAACAGCAGTTCCCTTCTGCCATCGAAACACTATGAACTCTTTAACAGGTACAAGTTAATTGGATGTACAAGTACAGTCAGCATTTTCCTTATGAGATAATAAACAATTCCTCTACAATTTATTGAAGAACAGATGTGACAATAAAACAGAAATGGAAATCTCATAATATCTTGAGAGTGTTTCCCCAGAAAGTCCCTAATGATTGTCATTAGATCAGTTGCAGCTCTTTCTTTATAGGAAAAAATGCTGCCACTTTTTGCTGGGATTTTGCCAACGATCTCCTAGACAACTGACAGCCACGAGAGCCATAAATAGAGGAGCAAACACCATCACTGTTTGCTACCCTGAAGTATTTGGTCCTTATGTACTTCATTCTCATACATTCTCAGAGGTATGTTTTAGCGTGAACATGTCTTCTTGTCATAGGAAATATACAAATACTGATACACCAGGGACATATAACTAGCAAAAAAAGAAAAAGAAAAGGAAGTAAGCATAAAATGAACCATCTCTCTGTCTATCTACCTACCTAAAACTATAATAACACCTAATATTTTTTAGCTCTTCTCATGTGCCAAGTACCAGAGCACTTTACATGTGCAAACTCATACTGGTTTTTTAATTGAAGTATAGTTGATATACAGTATTATATTAGTTACATTAATTTCAGTGGTGCTGAATAATATAGTGATTCTCTACTATGTGCCTTACAATGTGATCACCCCATTAATTCTAATAACTATCTGTCAGTGTGCAAACTTACCACAATATGATTGACTGTGTTCCCCTTCACCTTTTTCAACCATCCTCCCACTCTCCTCACCTCTGGCAACCATTTCTTTGGTCTTTGTTTCTATGAGTCTGATTTTATTTTGTCATTTTGCTCAGCAAACAACTCTCTGAGGCAAGAACTAGTATTCTTTTCATTTTCTATAAATCGGAAAGTTAAAAAGCAGGAATTAAGAAACTTGCTCAGAGCTACATGGTCAGAAGGGACAATGCTAGAATGAAGGTATGTATTATTTTACTATTATCTACTTAGATTTCACAGACGTGAAGTTCTTCCCCTCATGGCCTTCATTTTGACATGTTACTGAAAGACTGAGGAAGTGTCTAAAACTGCGCACTTAAAAAAAAATCCAAATGATAATATGGTTATACAGCTGTTTTTTATAAGACAGAACATCATTCCCTTAGATTAGTAAAAATAAGTGATTGATACAAATAAAATGCTTCAAGGTATCAAAGTTTACAAGTATCAAATCATTATTTGTCCTGAGGCTGCTACTATAAAACTGGCCTCCCAGAGGTTCTTCAGGGATCGCTTGTTCATAGGACTGATACCTGGTATATAGAATGTAACATAATAAATGTATATAACAGAACCTTTTCTAATTAATGTGTCTCAGCTCCTTCCAATGTGTCCCTACATGGAAGATAGACTTACTTCACTGCGGCAGCTATTTCTCCACTTTGGGAACCTTTTTTTGTATGATGATTTCCACAAGACAGTGGTCTCATTACTTTATGATAATATTTTATTTTTGATTAAAAAACCATATTATTTGGTAGGAGGAGTCCTTCACCTATTGCCAAATAACATTTTCAAAAATCAAATTCATCCAGAAAAAATATTTGCATTCATGAAGTTTAACGTAGATAGAAAGGCAGGTACCTAGATGGATGATATAGATAATTAGGTATAGCTTATTTATATATCTGTTTCTCAAGGCAAGTATCTCTCGGATACACACAGCACTTTCCTGAGTGAAGACTCTGAAGGGCAAAATATTCCTTTGAATGTTCTGGCATGTGTGTGTGTGTTCTTTTTTCCTCCACTAGTAACCTCATTGAAGTCAATCATAGAAGGTATCCTATTCAATTCACAGTCACCGATTACCCAACATGTGCCAGGTACAATGCTCAGCTTTTTAACATGTTAGCTGAATTTACTTTAGTAAAAATCCTCTTAAAAAGGTGATTCCGATTTTACAGATAAGAAAACAGACTTAGAAAGAAGCAGGCCCAAAGTCAACATGCTCATTCCATGGAATTCTAGCCTGAGTCTCCAGAAAATGAGACCTTTTTTTGGACCACCTGCTTCCATATAACTGCATCACCGGTCACCTCCTTTTTATAAGGATAATGTGAGATACATGCCTGAGTGGGAATATTTTTTTTAAAGGTAGAAAACATTCATCGGGCTTACTCACCTTTTTCCTTATGATTTATATTTTAGATCTCTAACACATATTAACTATTCTGGATACCACCTGAACTCTGGAGAGAAATTAAGCACGTATATTCATTATAAGCCAATTTCAGTTTAAACAAAAATGATAAAAACTGCCCAAACCTCTTCTTTTCTGCCTTAAATTTGTTAGCAAGAAAATGCTAGCCATTGAGATATGTCTGGGGTGGGTATTTTGTTACTATGGGTATGATTCTTAGTTGTTGGGGAATAACAGAGGGAATAAGACAGGAGTCGGACTAAAGAATAAAGGAAGCAGCTCCAAAGATCACTGCGTTTTTGTGAATTCCACACGATTAGAAGGCAATTGTTGTGGTAGAAGAATAGCACTAACACGTCTGTGTTCTGTCCTACTAATAAAATTCCATTCTGGAATTGTATAATAAAATCTATTAGCAGCTAATGGTAAAATAAATGCTTAATGCATTTTACAGAGAATATCCTCAATAAAGGGTTACTTTATGCAAATAGCTATTCATATGTCTCAGAATATTATTTTCAAAGCATTTACAGATGACTGCACGTGGCCTCCAGCTTCTTATTATGCACATTCATTCAGCAACCATACCCCAACTCCTGCAGAATACTGAGGTAGACCGAGTTCCCCCACAAGGGCCAGAGTACCTCCCTGCTTCCCCGACCCTTCACTCAACCATCAGCAGGACATTCATTTTAATGGTAGGAGACTTTGCAAACTGAGTACTATACACAATATTTTCCTTTCCAAAGGGGGATTCAAATGCCCCTGGTAGTGACTGTTTCTGAAACATTTAAAGGTCTCATCCATCAGTGTGAGCAAATCTCAGGCATAGGCCCACTGAGTCAAGACTGAAACAGCCATCCTGGAATCGTCTACACTCCGGAAACACTAGCAGCTCTCCGTGGAGTCCAGGGAGAACCAGCTCAGTGCGGCTGACACACAGGAAATCGCCTTCCATGGACAGAAACACACATTACTGGTTTCAGAGAACTTAACCTTTTCCATCAATTAAAAAAAAAGTACAACATACAGACATTGATCTAGGTCTATCCTGTGTGCATTGAAAAGCTTATCTTCACCTCCCAAAAGACAGGGAAGTACATTAAAAAACAAAAAACATTAAAAAATATAATTGAATAGGGTCATTTTGTATCAGCTGTCTTAATGCAGTGACTGAAAACCAACATTCACTCATATCCTGAGCTTTTTTGGCCTTGTCACCAGGCAAAACTAAAGAATAAAAAATTTGAAAAGAAAATATCCGTCCAATTAGTGAAAAAACCCTACTGATTTTAAATGTTAAAGTTCCCACCAGGTGAGAAAGTGTCATGGTGTATATGCTGGAGGTTATTTTCACACCGAGGAAATAGCGAAAAGATCTTTCCATGGGACAAAAGAAAATTCCTATGCAAAATCAATTATTCATTGCAACACAATGAAAACGATTTAGCTGCCAGCCTTGGATGCTATCAATAATTTCCTGGCTTTAGACATTCTTAGCCTCTGAATGTAATGGGAGGATGATTCTTTCAAAGATTTTTGACAACTTGGAAAAATTGTTCTTGAGGGAATAAAATTTTATATCACAATATTACTAACTGATTATGGTTTTGATGCAAAACAGAGAACCATTAGGCATAAAGAAACTATTCCTGTTTATTATTTAGAATATATATATCAATGACCAAATAGAATTGAATACTGTAGAAACAGCTGGGACATAGCAGCAATGGTGGGCTATACTGAGGGGGGAAACCTAGGAATTCACCTAAAGTAAATTAAAAAATGAAAACAATAAGGAGAAACAATTATCCCATAATTTAAATATTCATATTAATTTTCACTGAAAACTGGCATTGAGAAATTTTCTAATCATGAACAACTTTAATGTTAAAAACAATAGTTTTGTCTCAATTCAAGGGATAAGGAATGAACACCAGGCAAAGAAATCCTAAGTATGAAGCACATACTTCTGTTAGTGTTTTTCTCATTGAACAATGTGTCAGCCTCCGTCATTGATTATTCATTACAGTGCAAGGAAAATGATTTAGCTGCAGGTCTAGGGTGCTACCAATAATTTCTTGGCTTTAGACATTCTTAGTCTCTTAATTAAATTATCAAATAAATTGTATTTAATACAAACACAGCAAATAAGTGAAAGGAGCATTTAATGAGTTGCTTCTCAAATATTTCATACACGATGTCAAAATTTATTGTGAAGAGCTGTACCCTCGGTTGATGACACGAACTAGATCTCAAATAGTCTCTAAAATAACAAGATTGCTAAATTTTTTAAAAGAAAAATGACTATTTCCATGAGATAAATATGAATATGTTGAGCTTAAAGCTAAATAGGTTTAATAATAAATACAAATACTAGACGAATACCATTTACTCATTCAAAACATTCTGACCAGATACCTGCCTACAACAGGTAATGTGTTATGCTAGACATTCTGGAGTGATGCAGGTATGACACTTCCAGAAGGTAGGTGACGTCATAGGCCAAACAGGGGCAGAATAATCAAATCAACTTATCAACTACTTTCCAGTTTTCTTATTACCTAGGAAATAAAGTGTGACTGCAGGAAGCATGGCCATAAATCCCCTCCAGCGGTTCCAGCCTGTGCATGTTAAGCAGGGTCTGGTCTGGTTTGACATGAAGATGAAATTAACTACTTGCAAAAACTGATATACCCAGAAAAAAAGTTTATTGTGCTCACATAAGACCTTTCCTGGTCCACCAGAAGAAGGGAAATAATTTTTCAAAATAAATTGGTGGCAAATAAGGCCCAGGATAGTGTTTAATTAGTTCATTTAAATTGCTTTGATGTAATTATAAATCATTAAAATCACAGTGGCTGGGATACAGATAAGGCCGTGTGTATCCTTGTGGTTCACAACCAGCGGGATGTTTCAGAACCACCACTGTCCCTTATCAACGCCAAGTTCTAGTCTCAAAGGAAATGGCTACAGGACTCATGGCTCCAGCAATGAAATATGAGAAAATTACTCTTTCCTCATACTGCCTTGCTTAGGGCTTAAAGTCAAAGAAAGCAGTTGAACAGAGAACACTAGAGGCAAACCAACTGTCAAACACTGAAGGCTAAAACACTTGTCATTATACGGGTGAAAACGATTCATTCCACTGGTATCCTGGGCACCAAGCATGTGCCAGGTACTGTGCTAATTCTGGATAAACACCAGTAAATGAGATAAATATGTCCTCTGTCTTCAGAAAATTTGCAATCTAATGGGAGAGATAGATGACATCAAGCAAAGAAGCCAATAAATGTGTCAGTCAGTACCAACTGTGAAGCTCACAAGGGCAAGGATAATGTAATAAACAGGAAACCATGATCAAGAATAATGGAGAACGAGGGAGGGGCCTACCTAAGGTGGCTACAGAGATGAAAATGTGATAGGTCACCTTGACCCAACAGTCGCAGGACTCAATTTCCCAACACTACAGAAGAAGTAGAGAGCCCTGTTTTATCTTAAATCATCAAATGTTTACAAAGGTGGTTCTGAAAAGAAAAACATATCATGTACCTTTTGGCAAAAGAGCAGGAAACAAACCACTTCTAAAACAATTTCCTATGACGGAGAGCACAAGTATTAGGAGCCAGGCCTTGCTCTACTAAATCTCATTTTATCTTCAGTCCTACCGGTTTCACAGGCGAGGAAATTGAGCATCAGAATCAATCAGATAACTTAGGGCTAGATCACGCAGCGCGGATAGACTCAAAGCCTGGAGAAGCTCTATTCGAAAGCTCTTGCCACCGACTACATTTTCCTGAGGTCTACAATGACGCCCGAGGTATAAGGACAGCACATCCTCTGCCTGATGATCACCATTAGTGACTGCTCCACTTGTATGTTTGGTGCGCTGTGTCTGGCGGGTGGGGAGTAGAGGTGGTGAAAAAAGGTTTGCCTAAGCCAGAGGAACCACGTTATTTTATCTTAGGAGTAGTTGCTATAGTTTATCAAGATATTATGCTTGTGGCTAATCAAAGTCCGGCTTTGCAGTGGGAACTGCCAACGAAGACCAGTGAAAGCTCCACTGGAGGAGAGCGCCGAGGAGTGAGGGAACCGCAGGGACGGCCTCACCGGAGCTGGCTTCTAGCCCTGGGGAAGGGAACGAGGTGGCGGGGAGCACAGGCAGGTAAAGCAGCAGCTGGCTTTTACATGCACCCTTTGTACCCAGTGAATTTTGTGCCTCATGTAGGTCCTACCAGCCCAAAAGCTTAATTAAAATGTTTAAAAGACAGAAAGTAAAATAAAGGAGTCCCTGCAACCCCGGACAAGGCATTGCCTTTTGAAAAAAACTCTTTTCTCAATTACAAAACTTGCCTCTCCAGATTGTTGTGGGGAATCACACAAAATTTTACATTCGAAAGTACTTTGTAAATTGTAAAATATAGACCAATGTAAGAAACTTTTTTTTTTTTTTTTAAGAAATGAAAATAAGCGCTCTCTGGGTAAGACGACAATTGAGATGACCCTCAGGGGTACACATGGAGCAGCCATTGGAGGCCCTCTCCCCAACATACCACAGAGGGTACTGGTTAAGAGTAAGGCTTGGGAACCAGAGAACCACCGCCATGGCCCAATGTGCAACCTCAAACTAGTCACTCGACTTCCTGAGCTTTCGTCACCCATCTCACTGTAAGTCTGAGAGAATACTGAGGGCACTATGTCTCAGGGAGGCCGTGAAGCCTCAGTGGCCGGATTCATTTGCTTAGCCAAGTCCCAGAATGAAGTAGAGCTTAATAAATGTTGGCTAGTACTTAGAGTAACCAAAACACCTTAGCACCACACCACCTTAGAAGTCTTCCGAGCCAAATCTAAATCTAAAGCCTGAAGAAAGAAATCACGGAAGAAATTCCACATTGCTGGAAGTTTCTGGTGGAGTCATCAACTAGTTTATGTAAAATTCCCTTAATTTCCCTATCTTCAAATAACAGGGAGCATATCAGCAAATGTCAAAAGGGGAAAACAGTCAAAGCTCCTGTCTCCCCAAGGATGAGATACTCACTCTGAGGCTCCAGACGCCTGCATGAGCTGCGTGCGCTCTGGCATTACCAATGGAACTGGGTTCCTTGAATACAAGCATTCAGTAGGGTTTCTCACTTACTGCATCATAAGAATCACCTGGGACCCTTGTTGAGCCTCTAGATGCCTGTCCTTACCGCAGAATCCCTGAATCTGAATCTCCATGGGACAGCCCCGAGAACGTGTACCCCAAGTGAGTCTTCTATCGGGCATGTTTGGGAGACACTGCACACAGCGGCCTAGCTGACCACTAGGGAGCAAGCATCATTTGCGTACCATTTACTCCTCCCTTCCGACCCCCAGTCTCTGTGCTTGTAAAACCTTTCTCCACAGCTTTCTAGATAAACACTCACACACTGATTAACCTTAATGACGAAAGGCTATTTTCACCTGAAGACTACCAATGAGTTGAATACAAATTTGCTGAGAGAGAGAGCTTTTAATTATCCAAGCCAATGTGCAGATCTGGCTTATACAATCAATGCCTGTAGGCACTTTGATACTTCGTAGCTGATCCAAACGGATCCAAGGCCCCGGCCCCGCTGCTGCTGGGAAGTACTGGAAGGCTTCCCGCCTCACCCTTGGCTCAGTTCCCGGCCTCCTTTCTGTTGGGTTCCCTCCCACCTTAGGGATGGGAAATTAAGGGTCCTCCCCTCTTCATCATTAAAGCCTTTCCAGCATATGCTGGACAACGCAGTGAGAGGATCTTACCTTACTTCTCTCCTAGCTGTAGGCATAAGGAAATAAAAGCAAGGCTGCAATATCTGAGGAGCTGCAAGGTGCCCCTGGCCCAGACCCAGTGCCCTGGGTGAGACATTAAAGAATGACAAACTCCAGCAAAGAGACTGACAGGGTACCTGTGTGCCTCAGGGCAGGTTTTGCAATACCGACAAGTCCTGTCTGTCTATCTAGTCACCAAAAAACTCCCAGTGTCTTATATATTGAAGGCTGCGGGCAACTGCTATAGAAAAATATAAGCATGTTCACACAAAGTCCCCTCACTGAAGGAACTTAGTCCAACCAAGGCTAAAACATTAATGAAAAGGGAGAGTAAATGAAAGTATGTCACAGAGGTTTGGAGGAGGCAGAAATAATTTTTCCACTAACTGAATTGCAAACCTCTTGGAGAAGTTGATAAAACATCATTTTATCAATAAGAAAGTTCTCTCTCACTCTAAATTCTGATGTTTCTAAATGCATTTTCAGAGACGATAAGAGACTTGAAAATTAGCTTAGAAAAAGGTTGGGCATTCGTCTTGGGTTTTCTAATTCTAAATCAACAAATGTATGTGAAACACCTACTATGTTCAAGGCACTGGGATACAGAGTAAAAAAGACTGAATCACTGCCTTTAAAAAGCTTATACCCTGGTGTTAATTTTATTACAACTCACCACAATTAGCACAGCGGCACAGAATCATGAAGATGCCACCGGGAAATATGGATGTCATCAAAGCTCAAGGTGTGTGTGGGTTAGGAAGACGGGCAAAGGGGTCAATGAGTTACGAGATTACTAAAATGTCTGTCACGAAGTGACAAGGTGTTATGTTCTGATTTTGGGCCTCAATTTAAGCAGCGTTAATACAAGCACACACAAAATCACCCAATTCCATCGAAAATGGTAGGCCTAAGATTCAAATCCAGGTGTACTGATTTCAAATCCCCTTCTCATTCCTAATCAAGCACCAGGGTGGAAAAAAGTCATGAAGTTAAAAGACGTTTCAAAGGAGTAAAACAAATGAAGATGAAAAAAAAAATTTCAACCAAGACATCTTCTAATCAGCTTGCCCAATTTATATATAATCTCCAGTACACTAACAATCCTTTAAAATTTTTTCCTCTGTGAATTTTTCGTCCATGTATTCTGCTTCCAGTGAAGGCACAGGTTTTTCTATTCTTTAAATTCCTCCCAGAATACTTATTATGGTGTCTCTGCCCACTGCTGTCACTTAAATCATACTGACTGGCAAAGGGAAAGTTTATTCTTCTGAAAATTTGCATGACATGACCCCTTGGTAAAAATAAAAATCCAAAACAGCTTTTACACATTAAAAGACCAATTGCATGTTTCAAATTCTCTGATTCACATCATATTTAGAAGTCCTAACCATTTTTCCATTTTGTAATTTTGTCTTATTTTGCTTGCTTTTCAAAATTTTATTCACAAACTGGCTCAACAGTGTATTATGAGTACTATGTTTCAGCAGCAAACCGGCCATTATTTTCTATAAAATCCATTATTTCAAAAATAAAAGTAGTTACAGTCCTGTGGCAAGTACAGCCAAGTTTCATCTGTTTGGGGCAATGTAACTCGTGCCTGTGAATAATCATGCACTTACCATTTTCTTTGTAAATCAGCTATAAAGGGGTTATTGTTCTTTGTAGTAGACCACCAATATGTTTATATCTTTTGATATAAAAGATATGTTTATATCTTTTGAGTTTTAAAGAATCTGCTTTATGCATTAGGTCACAGCATATTAAGAATGAATTATATCATACTGTAAATAACTTTTTAAAATATCTAGTAAAGGGACTTCCATCAGATAAAGGAATGTATTATACATTGTATAATGCAAAGAGCTAGTGTGTCTATAGCAAAGGCATACTCTACTAATTAGCCATTAGCTACTTAGGTTCCTTATTAGAGTAGACTGGGGGGAAATCATACTTGTATGAAGCATCTTAGAGTTTAAATAAAGCATGGAGTTCTGAAAAGCAGTTAAGATCCTGAGCACAAAAAATAATTAATAAATTCATGACAGATCTGATTAAATTTCATTTGTAATCATGCTGAGTTCAGTTTGCAAGGTCTCATAGTTAAAATCAGAGATTAATGCAAAACAGAAGTGGCATCATTGGATATGGTGTGGAATAAAGCACCAAAGTTACTTATAACATCTTACTTTTTAAACCATCACTCATGGTTTCTTCCAAGCCACGCAGGGCCTAATCTGGAATCACTTTTTCCCTTTGTAATATAATTGATCAAAGCCAAGAAAAGGGCTGTTTTAATCTAAAGATGGTCCTACCCCAACAAGTAATTACTAAATTTCCACATTTCCTAAATCACTTCCAAAACATCACCATTTCCTGATTCTCTGTAGCAGATAATCAAAGCTAGCAAAATACCTACCTTGCTTCCAAATTAGAATGGCAGCAACATAACATAAGGAATAATTTAAAATGGAAAAAAAAAAAAGACCAGGTAACCGTTGCTACCTACCATCAAAAGACTAAATATAGCTTGGCCAAAGAAGTTTTTTTCACTTTGAACACTATTTGATTAATCAGAGTGGTAAGAAAATGTCAGCTCCATGGGGATTGGGGGGAATGTGTGCAGCTTTTTGAAACAAACCACATGGCTAAAAATCAATGCAACTCCTTGCAGCTGAGCCCAGCTGAAGGCCATTCATTGTCCTCACCTAGTTTCCAGGAGTCGCTGCCTGCCTCAGCCCACAAGCCCCTCTGTTGGGCCAGGTGTTTCCAATTTTATGCTTAGTTTAAATGCCCAGGCTGGGGGTGTTTCCTGCTGACACAGGACCCAATAATGGCTCTGACACAAAAGGACTGCTAAGGCTCCATAGCAAGACATATTTTTTTTGGAAGCAGCCCATGTTTTTTGGTCAGCTTTCTGGGATCACAGGCTCCTTGCTTTCCAACTCTTTTGCTAGGTTCAAATTTTTCAGCTCATCTGCCCAGTATCCACAACTGTTGTTTGTTTAAATCTTTGACATTTGACTTTCCATCCACGGCCCAGGTTTGGCATTTTTGCCCACTGTCTGGCCGTGGCCTGAGTCTCCCCTCTAAGCTGTCGAGTTCCAGACCCTCTGCTCCAGCATGGCCAGGAGCACCTAATTTCAACCACACCATCGGGAGGTTTGGGGACTTTGGATCCCACCCACTAGGTCAATTTTTCTCATATTAAGTGGAAATAATAATGCCCATTGTATATACCCTCCAAGGCTTTATAAGGATTATATGAGTTAAAGGATAATCTTTTTAAAGGCTAAAATGATTCTTAATATGAATATAAATAAACACGTTTCAAAAGTTTCATGAAAGGTATTGAATTCATGAAGGAACTAGTAAGATACTAAACTGGCCTCTTCTACAAGGAAGATGGGTGGTGTCAACTGAGTCTCCATAGACAAAATTCATTTGTCTTACTACCAGTTTTCTGCAACCCATGTTAAAGATAATGGGAGACATACACCTCTACAGAATTAGATAACTTGGGTTCACACGGTCGGCATCATCTAGTATTTCATTGACTTTTTTTGCCCATAACAAAGGCTTTCACGGTATGGTCTGGGGTACACATAAGCAGATTTGTGCAAAAGAGCTTTGTGAATTAAAACATTTACTTACTAAAATTTATCAGAAACATATATTTTTCTATTGATAAAAGATGTGCTCATGTACTCTTTTGTCATCACCATAAAAAAAAAATTTGTAGCACTAAATTAAAAAGACAGGGCACAGGACCTACCAGATGCTTAACAAATGGCAGCTATTTAAAAAGAGCACACATGTACATGTGCACACATATGTATAAACATGCACTGGGCTATTCAAAATGTATGCAAGGTTTTTGAAATTCATAGTTTCCTTGTTCTGCAACAGGCAGATTTAATCAATTGTTCTCAGAGAACTGTAAGTAGAGTTCTCTAGAATGATTTCATCCACGTTATCAGAACAGTGAAATCTGTAGTAACTTTAAAGACAGTATCCATATCAGCTGAGGCAACTGTATTCTATAACATTATTCCTGACACTGAGATCTATACCTTGGAGTCCCTTTTATTGTGTGTTCCTTCAGACAGACAATCTTAGAATTTTGTGGTGACTCACAAAAATGTCTAAAATGACTCGTAAAAAGTAGTGATCATTCCTGACCATTGTGATAAAACAGCTCTTTAATATGATACACTTACCCATAAAAAATCTGAAACAAAAATGGCATTGTTACAAGAACACATCAGAATCTTTCTAAAGAGGGTGTTAGGAGACAGATAACTGGCTTTTCCCCAATGCCAAGTTAATGTCTTCTTCAACAGATTTCCAAAGAAATTATGTCAATTCAGTTGAAAAGGAATGAGAGACTTGAAGTGGAGTATTTAGAAAAACACTAATATAAAGAAGTAAGGAATATAGATTGGTAAGAGTGCTATTTTGTTGTTGTTGTTGTTGTTGTTTTTAATATGCTCATGGGAAGAATGCAAAGTGACCAATTAGTGAGTCTCTTTTCCAAACAAACTCCAACCTCACCCAAGGAATAAGTACTAAAAATTTTGGCACTTCTCTCCATAATTCTTTTCTGAATATATGTATATGTGAGTGTGTGTACACACTTATATACATAAAACATGTATCAATATCTTGCTTTTTCCACTTAGATATTGCAGAGCTTTTACATAAAGTACAACTATATTTAAAAAGAAGTTGCAAGAAACAAAATATATTTAACTTCTAAATCAGTAGCTCTCGGCTCTGACTGAAAGCAGAATCACCTAAGGACCACTTAAAATATACTGATGTTATACTCTGGATCAGGTGTCTGCATTTTTAAAGGCTCCCTAAGTAAGTCCAACAGTTACTGCTTACATGTTAAGATGATAATCACTGAATCTCTTCAAGAAGCTTCAACAGATCAATGCACACCATGCAACCACATGCAGAAGTTTTTTGTTTTCAGTAATCCACATACCTTGCAAAACAAAAGTAAAGAATACAAAAGAAATGGAGGGGGGTGTTCGGAAACACCCACACTACATGAATTCTTAATAAATATCACCTGATAAAGCAACAAAGCAAAAATAGTATATAATCCTCCCTAAGAATAAGAACCTTGGGGAAATCAAATTATCTCAGAAGATGTTATTAAGGAAAAAGACTCTCCTCAATTCAAAGTCTTCCTCAATTTAAGCAGAATGTCCTCTGGGATTCATTCAAAAGAGCCTTTATTGAGCAGCTACTATGTGGGTCATGCTGAGGATAGAGAAAAGAGACAGTCATTGCATTTCAGAAGATCACTGTCCATTACAGAGGTTTTTAAAGTGTCATATTGACTGCTAAGTGCTCTCTTCAAATGCAATCTAAATGGAAGCTTGATATCTATGCCTCTGTTAGAGAAAGATGCTCTGATGGAGGTGGCAAACAGAATTAGTGCAGGTTCCTACAGGTCTGCCCTACGAGAAGCAGCCAGTCACCTTGGATGACACCGAAGAACCCCTAACTGTATCCAAGTGAACGGTACAATACACATTAGCCTAGAAAATCCATGGCAGTCACCTCACACTCCAGATCAGTTTATAAAGCCTAGAGCAGTACTCTCCATGGTGAGATACATACAAAATGATCCACAGGGACACAAGAAGAAAATGGGAGAGCTCTCTCTACATAGTATTTACACTAATAGCCTCTATTAAAGGGGGTATTTTGTGAACTAATACAATGTAAATAATTGGTAGAGCAGTTGATTCATACAACTTGTAATTACACATATTATGTTAAATGTATGGAAATGCTACTTTTGTAAATAAAAATTGATGGAATATCAACAGTTGCCTATGGTTCAACCTAATATACATAATTAAATCATAAATTGTGTGCAATTTCATATGGTTCAACCTGTGACTCTGGGTTGCTCAACCTCGGCACAACCAACATTTCAGGCCAGACGATTCTTTGTTTTGGGGGGGACGCTCTGTGCATTTATGATGTTTACCAGCATCGCTGGCCTTTACCCACTAGAGGTCAGTCATATGCCCCCCACTTCCCCCCCTATAACAAACAAAATGTCTCTAGACATTGTCCATTGTTCTCCAGGGAGGTGAAATCATCCTCTGTTGATAATCAGTGCTATGTTTTGAGTATATGTGATGAGTTTTTACTAATAGAGTAAGTAATCAAAATAGTATGGACACCAGAAGAGGAATGCTGCCATCGACATGTATAACAACGCCAAGATGCTAACCCAATATGGACATTTTCATGAGTTTCACATTCGAGAGCCATCTGTTAAAGATAAGACAGGTTCATCATCACCACGAATGTTGTGATCTACAACTGAGGACACTCAGGATAGCACCGTGCTGTGTACAGAAGGCATGTGCAAAGACCCATTCACAAGGAAATGAGGAAGCAGCTGCTCTCCCCAGCTAAACTGGGGGTAGACAGTGAGAGTGAGAGAAAACATATCTGTGAAGCACCGAAATCAACAGTCGCAGATAGATCAACTAGCATGCAGCCATCAGGCCTGGGTTTTTCCCAAGCAAAGGCTTTCAGAAAGCTCTGAACACTGGATCACAAAATGTTCCCAAATGCCTAGTCATAAACACGATGAGGTCGCAATCAGGAGCCAAAGTACTGACTTCCCAGATGCTCCCGGTGGGAGAGGCTGTTATTCACACACAAACTGCTCTTCCGTGAACCACCCCCACACACTGATAGAAGTTTAATCAGTGCAATTGATTTTTGAAAACTGAGACTGAGGATGCACGGGCTCACGTGCACACACTGCGGGATATGTACGTATCTACACCAGTGCGGACTGGGCTCACTTTCCTCCTGTCAAATGCAAACAGGGCAAACTTCAAACATGTTCCTTTACTCATCTGGTCTGCAAGTGCATTCATTCTTAGAGACAAAAAAAACATGCTTCAGACACATCAGGTAAACAGCTTTTAATCATGAATTAGTTTGCCCAAGGATTAGTTAATCCTTGGCCTATATAAGATGTGACAATATAGCAATTAGACGTCCTCGCCATCTACACACAAACACCAGCCTGTGGCTTTTTGAACAATTTACAGATTCATACAGATATGTGACAGACATTTCTGAAGTACTTACTTAAAAGCCTCAGAATTCGCTTTCTTTCTTAGGCATTAATATTTTGGGGTATTGAGTGGGAGGAAGTGTGGGAAGGAGGGAGTTCTCGAAAGGAACTGAATAAAAGCTGGCATTAAGTGAGAGTTGGGATTCCCCCATCCCACCTCCTTGCCTCTCAAGGGAGATAAAACAAAATCTGAGTCACAAGAAAGCCTGCCCCTGGCCTGACCCCGAGGGGCAGGCTGACCCCTGCCTGAGGCCTTGTCACCCTGCCCTGCAGCCCCGAGACAGAACCCAACCTCAACGCCCAGACAGAGGCTTCTTTCCACCAGATCCTTAGAGGGAGAGGACTTCAAAGGAGATGCCGGGATCTTCCTATTTAAATTAAGTCATGAAAGAAATCTCATAAAAAAAAAAAAAACCATAAAAATATTCCTTTGTTCTTTTAAAAAATTTTTATCTTCCAGAGTTCCAGTTACTTTGAGCAGGATGATGAGAGTTCTATACAAGTGAATAATCATGAAACTGAACTTTAATTTTAACTAACTCTAACTAGAACTTACTGCTGGTGAGGCACTGATTTAAATACTTTATATGTGTAAATGCCACTAATTCTCAGTTTCATTCACACACACACACACACACAGAGCCTTTATGAGGTAGGTGTAACTTTTATCCCCGGCTTACAGATAAGGAAACTAAGGCAAAGGCCTGCCTGGGGTGAGGCCCGGCAGGTATGCGAGACGCAGCGCATGACTCCTCCTTAAACTGTGTGCCCCAGGCGCCTCAATTGTCGCGCCACAGAAGCCGAGGAGGCCACAGCAATTGGGAGCGGTAGGTCTGAGATTTGAACCTCCAAGGTCTCAGGCACACCCCTAACCTGAGGAAAGTCACAAGAGAAAGCACTGGGTGCTGAAGTCAGTAAGAAACGAGATAACACCTTCCGTCCACTATTTACTAGCTGTAAACCTTAACTGTCCTGAGTCAGGTGCTACTTCTCTGAAAAAACATCACGTCTACCCAGCAATTCATCGAAAGGCCTGACCCCCAAGGTGTACACAAGAAATATTACTCTCCACCCTTCCTTACCTACTAAAATTCTTATTTCATATTTAAATGGAAATTTTTAAAAGTTATATTTTTTACTGACCAAAACTAAACTTTGTTCATGTTTAGTTAGAATCAATGGGAATACACAATTTTTGCGTGATGCCAGAAAGTGATCCCCTCAGGAGCTAATGGAGAGTATCAGGAAATTTGCTCATAAGGTTTCTGGACTTTGGATGTCTGCTTTTTGGTTGATTTGTGGTCTCCTAACTGGAAACTGAATTATACCCATCAGTAGGAGGTGGTTTAAACAGATTATGGGACAATCATATAATGA
Organism: Mormoops blainvillei; assembly: GCA_004026545.1. Taxonomy (NCBI): domain Eukaryota; kingdom Metazoa; phylum Chordata; class Mammalia; order Chiroptera; family Mormoopidae; genus Mormoops; species Mormoops blainvillei. Next base: position 44,091 of record PVJD01007410.1, read on the forward strand.
GTACTGCACAGCAGCACACAGCTGGGGAACCCTTCATGTACCGAAATGGAAAGGGTCACACAATACATTAGTTGGGAGTGGGGGGGAGGGAGCTAGGTACAGAGCAGTGAATGCTAGGATTTTAATGAAAAAGTATGTGCACATTTATGTATGTATGCCCATGTAAACATAAATATCTCTGAAAAGATACACAATTTACTAGTAATACTGGTTGCCTCTGATGGAAATCAGCGGCTGTGGGTCAAAAGAGGAAATAATACATATATATATGTGTGTGTGTGTACATGTATCCTCACCTAAGGATATTTTTTCATTGCCTCTAGATAAAGAAGAAGGGAGAAAGAAAGGGAGGGAGAGAAACAGAGAGACATGGATGTGAGAGAGAAGCATCGATCGTTGCCTCCCTATGCACCCAGACTGAGGATCCTTCCTGCTTGGACCAGGAATTGAACCTGCAACCTTTTGGCTATGAGACAACACTCCAACCTACAGAGTCACACTGGCCAGGGCTATCTTTTTATATTTTTAAAATCTTTATGTATGTGAATATATTATGTACTTCAAAAAATATGAAAAATAAAAATAAATAGAAGACTGGGAGGCGATTACCACAACTTACAGTACATGCACGTAAGCAAAGTGTGACATCTGTTTGGTAGTGAAGAAGTCATTACCACAACATTCTAGATCAGAGCTAGCTGAGGTCCGAAAGCCATTATCACTCGGAAGCCTGTGAGGAAAGCAGATTCTCGGTCCTGTCCCAGGCCTACTGGACAGGGGTCTCTACAATGTGGGCAGAAAGCTGCTTGAAGAAGCCCACCAGGTGATTCTGATGCTCACTCATAAGCACAGGTCTAGATCAGTGGTTCACACACACTTCCCAGGCTGCCTGGAGACCCCAGCAGAGCTCATTTAAAACAGGTTCCTGGGCCCCACCCTAGACTGAGTTGCAATATCCTGGAGGAAACACAGGAATGTATACTGTTTAAAAGCCTGACTCTGACACATAGCCAGAGTTTAAGAATCACTTCCTAAAACTAAAGTCGGCTGTGATCAATCCCGAGGTTTCATTGAGATTAATTTGCATATCGCCGTCTAAAGAGACCCAAAGCCATGCACACTTCCCAAGGTTAGTCAGTCTTCTCCGTTGAATATACATGTGGTAGTAATTCTCTTTGCAAAGTGGATCTCAAACCTTGGCACCCACCATAATGACCTGGAGGGTTTGTTAAAACACGAACTGCATTATCCCAACTGCAGAGTTTCTCATTCAGTAGAAGGGGGAGAAACAGGCTGATAATTCACATTTCTAATGCGTTCCAGCTGATATCACGGCTGATGCTGTCAGTCTGAGCACGTTGAGAACCGCTTCTCTCTCTAGTCCACGGTTTCTCAGCCAGGATGCTACAGGTCCTTTTCAAACCTGCTCTCAAATATGGTCACTACATATAGTAATTTTTGTTCTAACTAAAGATGCAAAATTTTATGGGTATAGGTGTGAGACAGAACTTTGAGCTGAGCAGGTTGTGCTGTCCAATATTGAGGAGGATGCACCCGATGAAGATAATTAATAAGAGGTATAGCTAAATGTTTAACGGACACCCTCAGGAACACATGAGGGAGCCTAAACAGGGCTGCAAACAGTTCTTCTCATCCAGCAGAAAAGTCGTAAGATAGAGTATAACGTATAAGGATGCAATTTAATCCCCTAAATTGTTCCTCCAACATTTCTTATGTGTGAAATCAATCCTTGAATTCCAGAGGTTGAAAACCTCTGCTCTCGTCGGCACCATCCCACCCATCCTGTCTGATGACCCTCCTGCCCGGTCCGGACTGGCTTAGGAGAGCAAACAGGCCCCATCACAGAGAGGCTCCCTGGCTATGTAAATGAAGGAGCGTGGTGATTGTAGAATTTAATAAAATACAATTGTAGAGCTGGACCGGAAAATCCCAAGATTTTACAGTGAGGAAGCTATAAACCACCGCAGACGAGGCGCTCAGCAGCTGCCCCAAGGGGAGGGCCCATTTCTCCCCCAGGTCGGGGGCTCTGTGCTCCCCATGCTGGGCTCTCTGCAGCTTAGGACGGGTGCTCTCCGGGTCCCATCCACTCCAACACTCTCACGCATATCAATAAATGCCCCTCGGGAGCAAAAGACAAAGCCAGAGGTTGCTAGGGCTGAGCAGCATCACAGGAGGTGGAGTTAAGAAGAAGAAATTTCTGGGGGTTCTGGGGAAAGTATCACTGACATTGAAATAAGCAACCAACCGGAAGTGAGCAGGGAGGGAACAACAAAGTGCTGAATAAAACTGAATTATTTTTTGACCTCATTACTTGCAATGCATGTTATTATTCATAAGTTAGGCTGAATTGTGTTTAGAAAATGGCTGTGGTTGTTTCATATTCCAAAGTTGAATCTATAAGATAAAAATAGTTGTTGGAAGAGAAATTGGAGAAGAGAAGCTAGATTGTTCACAGGCCCCCTTTACACTCTTCTACTTTTACTTATCTAATTTAGAATTAGATTCTTAATAATTAATACCCAATTCAAAGACAATTAAAAATCATTCTATCCCATATCCATTCAAATAACAATAAGGTTTCTTCTTGTAATATAGTAACACTGGACATATGAAAATATTTAGTAAGCTACATTTCAAGCCCCATTCAAATTGGTTTCTTGAACTTCGTTTTCCTACTCTACGCATCAGAGCTTTTGTGACACAATCCTATCACTCTGGAAGTGATTCTCTTCTGTATTAGACTCTCCAGGTGGTAAGAAAAATCATAGCTCTAATATTCCAAAAGAGCAAAGATTACAACAGAGTGCTGATATGCAGAACCGGAAGAGTGAGAGACAGCTGTGGCTCCCTGAATTCTGGATCCCTCTATGTGTAATTTCCTCCACATGCACAAGTACCAAGGACTACAGGACAATTAAGGTGTAATGGGCAGCAGGCCGACAGTGAATGGATGTCCCAGTCACTTGTTTCTGTGCACCAGCCATTAAGAACTCCCAACACATTCCTGTCTCAGCAAAATTACAGATGACTCTGGGTTGCTTGGGAAATGCTGGGCCTATGCTGTTAAATCTGCCAAGGTCAAGAGTCAACTATTCAATGAAAGATAAATGAGTGTTTTAAGTAGCAATAACAAGTCAAAGAAGTCTTCAAGATGTATATTTTTTTTCTACTTGAAATTTGTTCAGAGTCCTATGGATAAAATATAGAAGTACTCAAGAAAAACAACACATCTCATTACAGTAGGTCAGGGCATTAAATTTGCTACCAACCTAAATGCCCTCCAGGGTATAAACAAAGTTTCCATTTCTCAGAAGCTGGTCAGTTTCACCTGAGAGTGTGATTATTTTTAAAAATTCTAAGTTAGCACTAATAGTATATTAAGAAAACTTTGGTCCGAAATCATAGCTATAAGCCAACTATAACAGTTAAAATGACAACTTCCTGTCTTCAAGTATGGAGAAAATGCACGTGTCTTATTACGGCAAGTGGTGAACTACTGGTTTGTGACAAAAGTCCCAATGCTGTAGGATGGAAAAATACTTCCCTCGTGTTCCAGCAAGGAAAAAACTCAAGAAAAGAGCTCCAGCAGGATCAGCCAGTGTCAATCAGCCTCCACCGTTAAGCCTTCACAGGTCCTCAAAACCAAACCCAATTTCATCCAGCTGGGCAAATATCCACCCAACTGCTGGAGGCAAGCTGTGCTCTCTGTGGCTAGGGCAGCAGAGCTGCCGCCTTGCATACATTTTTCTTTTTGTCAAACCATTGAGCATTACCACTAGAAATATAGGTCACTATAGGCTGGTGACCTACAGTCATACATAACGTGTAGTTTTTAAAACTACAAAACCTTTGCTGGGCTCTGATCTTTGCAGTTTCACCATCATTCAGTATCAGTGGGCTTTCAGATTTAGCCCAGATATAAAATTAATAACCTATGTGAGCTAAACCCTGACTGGGAAACTCCTTACTTTTCATTTCTCTAGTTTATTAACAGAAGACAATAAGGTCATCTGAAATTTCTGATTCAGTGATACCCACCCAAATTTGCGCTCTCTGGGCACAGGCTCCCTTCACTCCAGAAGGCTCTGAAAGCCCCTTTATCTGAGGATGCCATCATTCTTTTCACCTTGAATCATAAGTTGTAAATACTGAGTTAGCTACATGTGGTAGAATAACGTGACACGGAAGCCTTTTCTTGTGCGTAAGAAAAGTACATACTCTCCATATAGCTTAGCCACAAACAGAAGGGGCCGTGATTTCTTGGGTTGATACTGACCTGACCTGGGTAGGGCTGAGTGGAGTCTGCTTTACGCCGCCGTGCATTCTTCGAGGGGTGATACTGCCCCGCCCAGGGAAAATACCAGTTCTTGCGGGGGCAGTGAGAGGTGCAACAATCTTAGATAGCACACATTATATTTGTATATAAAACACAGATATATATACAGCTTGTAAAGAGATATACAGTATATCCGTCATATAAAATTTCATAGATGGGGCAATTAGGAAAAAAAGTCTAACAGTTGAAAACCACTGCTCTAGATATTGGCAAAGCAACTGTTTGAAACCTCCAGCCAAAACAATCACAATTATTATTTTGAAAATAACAATTTGTTGTTTAAATTCAAGCTTTCAATAGCAAGCAAATTATTTTCTTTTTGAGGAAAGCCATTGTAAATCACAACAAAGCAGAAAATAATTCTATGTGGTTTAAATATTTTACAAAATGCTTGTGATCTTGTTAGGAATGACTGAAAATTACCTTTAACAAGTTGATTATGTCATTTTTCAGGAATTCAAAAACTATTTTTCTCTCTTATTAAGCTATCATAAAATTTATATAATTATCTTCTGTCAAAACTGGAATCACATTTTATAATTGCTGAGGAAAAATTTAACAAACTTATTTTAAAGATGTAGTATATGCATCTCTTTTGTTAAATTCCAGAAAGCACATTTTACAGAATAATGCACAAATTATAAAAGCATGCATGAAAAACTGAACAAGCTGTGTGGAGTTAAAATGACTGAATAACAAAAAACGATACAAATGCCACCTGCAACTTCTCTGCTTCCCCCCCAAAAAAGTTCTTTCAAATAAAATTCTATAAGCTAAACATAAAAATATTTCCCTCATTAAAAGTATTAATAATAGGGTAAGTTTCTAAAGCATTTCACATTCAAGGAAAAGGATATTCATTTCTAAATATCCTAAAACATATTCAAAATGAGTTTATGCACATGATTCCCTTTTCTGGATTCTCTTTATGCCACTTCAAAAAAAGATAAGTTATATGATCGAAAATGGCTACTTCTGCCATTGAAAGTAAGGGTAAGCAGAAAGCTTCAAACCAGCTAATTGTAAGTCAATTGATAACAAACATTTCCACAACTGAATCTGTCTCATTTCTAAAGACAAGTCATGTCTCCTTCCTTCCAGTTTGTTCTCTTGAAGTAATAGTCTATCCGAGAATTAAAGAGCCAAAAAGACAGGCCTGCTGGCCATAAAAACTTCTAATTTGATTTATGCAAGAATAAATCATGCTCACAAAAGGGGACTGGCACTCTTCTAAATTAAAGTAATCCCAATAATTACAATCAAAGTTCTTCAGTTGGCTGAAACAAAGCCAGCAGAAGCATTAACCTAAATGTCTGCTTCAGCAAGAGCCAGAAAATGCTAATGTTGACATTCAGCTTCAAGAAAAATTATACAGAAAAAAAAAATGGCACACGCAAAAAAATCACGTATCAGTGGAAGGACTTGTAAGAAATGAAAGTCTGGGGAAAACATTTTAAATTCCACATTCGAATAAACAAAAGTTTTGTTTTCATTAGGGGACTGTCATTTTGTAGAATAAAAACAGTTATTTTATTATCTGAAATGCGTGTTAGAGCTATTCAGCATTTTAATGCTTGATATAGATTTTGGGGGAAAAAAATAAAAAAGTCATGTGTGACAATTCAGCAATTGAATGTAATGTCAATCTAGTTTTAGCTTTTTCATTGATTTCTTGGGTATACTAATTGTTTTAAGGTTATCATATGAAAGTACTTTTAAAGACAACAATGGAGATCATCTTCAGCTGAGAACCCTGTCATCACATGGACAGAAAACAGAGGAAGCAATGGCATTCAGTAGAGTTTCCACCAAATAAACCACCAAGTTAATCAGCTGATCTTAATATATACTGTTGTATTATACTCATAATTCCCAAAGTCACTGGCCTAAATAAAAAGTTTGCTTTTGAAATTTATGAAAGAAAATGGAAATCAGTACATGTTATGGAAACGAAATATACTTAGGACTTTCTATATTATGAAAATAAATAATTTCTTAAATGGAATAAATATTGAGCAACCTTATTTCACAGAAATAAAAAATTCATATTTCATTTTCAAAAACAGGATAAAATTCTAACTGCATTAGCTATATGATATAACCTCAAATAAAATCTGAATTGTAAGTCACACTTAACATCATGGGACAAACAAGGTGACATTTCATTTCTTTGTGTGTCACCATTTCATTTGTGTATAATGACTAAGATGATCCTATAATGTATGATTCATGATGAGTCATTCGTATAAAAGAATTTTAAAAGTATTAGCGTAATGAATAAATTTTAATTTTTTAAAAATAACAGTAAGGAATAGGCACACATCAAAAATACTTTCAGATAAATGCTACTTCACTCTGACCAGGACAAACGGGGTTATAGTTAATTTTGTGTTGTCCTCTAATCATGAGGCCACCACTATGGTCTCATAATTGGGTTGGGTCACATGTCCTCTGACAGTTGTTTTTAGAAGTAGAGTAGATATTTCAGGATGATGATTGAAATTAGGAAAGGCAAATAAAGGGAACCAGTGGAACAACAGTGACGGATACGGGGGAATTTCCTCTACAGGATTCCAAATCTAACCACCTATGCTCTACTACTTAAGGAGAGTCTTCTGTATGATACTTGTCCTATTGTCTAGTGTACAAGAGTCTTAATGACCAGCACCTCACAGTCATATGTTTGTCAGCAGGTTTTATGCCACAACACAATATCTATTGTTTTCCTGGAAGAGAAAATCATTACAAATATTAGTTCCTATGTCCAAAATACTCCCCTCCTGCCCCTGCACTGCCTCTTAAAAGTCTCCCCCCTCATCAAGCCTTTTCCTTTAATCACTCTGTTTGGAAGTTTGTTCAAGTACTCGGTCATTCATTTATTTAGTCATTTAACAAACATTTACATAGTTTATTCTATATGCTACAAAATCCACCAGATGCTGGACCAAATATGAAGAAAAAGTGTTCATATTCATTTAACAGATAGTTTGTTTCTGTAGTTATTTTTTGAATGTAACTTTCCCTTCTGTAGCTAACACAAAGGCAGGAACTATCCCCTTCCATTGGGAAAGTAGTAAATAGGCATTTATTGCTCGATGGGATACAACCAAGAGTGCCCACTAGAACTACTTTTACACTTTTCAAAAAGAAGTGGTATATTTAAAATTATAATCTCTATCCTATAGTCATTAAAACAGTAATTTCTAATAGAAACATTTTACACATACATTTCAATTTGGTGTTTATTGTTGATTTTATACATTTCATTGACCCAAGCAACATCCATAAAGTTCCTTATTCACAATACAGTAATCTCCCTGTTAACAGTGAGTGAACGAGTAGTGACAAAATCTAAATGAAGATGCCAACATGACAGCACGCAACATGTGCTAATACATCTTCAGAGACCCATAACCAAGGAAAGCATACAATAGGTGATCAATACAAACATAAAACACTTTACTGTTCAAATGTAATTATATTGACACTATATTACAATACAACTTTATGAAAACATGGCACTATTAGAAATTTCAGGTATATAAAGTGACTCCACAGGGGTTTTTTTCTTAAAAAGGTATATTCTATAATACCATTGATGTTTTTACATGGTTCCTTGCTTTGCCTTATTAAGAAATAACACATTTGGGCAATGTTATTTCATTTTTAGTTCATTTCCTGAACTAAAAATTCCTTGTTAACTCCAAATAATTAATCCTAATAGCTAGGAAACACTGCAATTAACCCTAGCATAGGAATCAGAACACCTGGGTTCTAGAATGAGCTCCATTATCTACATGGTGTTTGGCTTTGCACAAAATGTGCAAAGTGCCTACTGTGAACCAAGCACGATTTTAGGTCCTGGTATTATAGCAATGAATATGTTCCGTTATTCCATAAAGCCAACATGCTAATGGGAGGAAATGACAAAAAGGCTCAATACCAAGTGCCGTGAAATGATAATGCATAATCATGAGAGGGAAGTCATATGCAAAGGGCACCTTTTGGGTGGGTGAGGAAGTGCTCTAAGATAGAAACATCCGAGAGTAAGGAAGTGAATGATAAGAAGAAACCTTCAGGTATGTTGATGCTCCTTCATCTTAATTCCCTATCCCAAGTGTGGATACACGAGTAAACCAAACAATAAAATATTCTGCCTAGTAATTTGGAATAAGGACTTGAAGAATATTATCTTACAATGTGCTTGAACCAGGCAGTGTTGTAAAGATGACCTGGGCTAGCTTGTTTCTACTTGATGGGCCACAACCATTGATCACCCAAAGAATGAAGAAGGTGAGCACAGGTAGAAATGAGAGACCACATGGTCCTGAGGCGATGGAGTGGTCTCAGTTCTACATGGCTTTCCAGCTCTTGGCTCTGGTCTTGTTTGAGGTACAGCTGTGCTTTGACATCCCAAGGTCCACGAGGTCCATCTGGAGCCTTCAGATAAATTCCCTTGTTTTGCTTGAAGTAATCCAAATGGGTTAATCTTTCTAAAATTTGGTTATTATAGCTGGGTTAAATTGCTTTCCTAGTTCCACCTGGAAGCACATTTGGAATCCATTTATCAAATTAATCCTAAACACTGTCAGCTAAGAGAATGCATGGTACGGAAGTGGATGACAGTGAGTCAAAGGGACACCGTGGTAAGAGCTCCACACCGGTACACAAAGTATAGCTCAGAACATCTCTGAAACTCAGAAGACTGAGCACACTCTGGCATCACGGCCCCTTGAATGGAGAGTTGACAGGACCTATCACCAATGTGGCCATTTGCTTTAGGCTCAACCTGGTTTCCTAAAGTAACCCTACCTTTGAAAAACATGTCGTGACAGTACCAGTTTGCTCATTTTAAAGTCTTCAGTTTTTTAATGTGCACATCAAAATTTCACTCCAAATGTATTACCGAAATATTTGCATGACTATGCATTCTTACCTGTACAAGGATATTTACTGCAGTAGTTCTAATGGTCAAAATTGGGAATAACATAAAATATATGCCAAAAGGCAATTGATTTACTAAAGTATGGCATAGTCATAGTAAAACATCAATAGTTAAAAAGTAATTAGGTTATTATTCTACATGCAATGATGATCAATTTATAATGGCAAATAGAAAAAAAAGAAACCTTCAGGAAAAAACATACAGTATTATCCTTGGTTCAAAAATAAGCATATATGTGTGTGTACACTTACACATGTTATCAGAATATGTAAAGAAAAATCTGTCAGGCTCTCCTCCAAATTCTTTATTGATGAGACTGTGTGAGGCTGGGATTAAAGGTTTTCATTTTCTGATTTGTTGTTTTCTACATCGTTAACACTTTTCACAAGTGTGCATCACTCTTCTAATTCATGAACCAATAAAGATATTACACTCCATCCATGCCTGTGCAGAAAATAAAAGACATATTCAACGATATGAAAATGGTAAGCAAACTCACAGATGTAGAAATGTGAGAGAATGTAAATTGTTTTCTTTCTGTTTTCAAAAACTGCACTACACTCCTGGGGCGGCGGGGTGGGGACAAACCTGTGATTTTACATCTCGCTCACAGAAGCCGGCAGTTTTAAGAAAGACAAAAAGTGCTGAAAGCACTAAAAATAACCCCCATGCCACCACAGCACCCAGCTTTCATGTAACTCCCTTTGCTATAAATACCTTAGGAATAACACCCTACTCTTTACAGTACCCCCAACAGTGTGGCTGGAGAGGAAGTCGCGCTACTTTCTAGGCTAGAGTATGGTTCTGGTGAAGGAGAGAGCTCTTTTGGGGAAGAGAAAATGGGGTTGTCACAGCACCCTGCCAGGCTCTCCCAAAGGGCTAAATTGGGAGATCGCTGTAGTCAGGTTAAAAATAAAGCAGAGACTCTTCTCCAGAAACAGGTGACTGGAGTTTTGCCTTATTTGTGAGGATGCTTTTGTCTGGCACAGCAGGCAGAGCTCCTCACAGGCCTTGCACTTGTGAGCACGCATCGCAAAATCCACTTCCGCGGGGCTGAGCTGCCATAGACTGATGTGCTCTTCATTTGTAAATTCACGTGTGGTTTATTTAGGAACAGGACAATCGTGCCAAGAAACGTCCTCTCACTTCCCCTCATAGTTGTGAACACCACATCCCAATTACCAACTGTTTGGTTGGAATTTTTTTTAATTTCTTTTTTTCCCCTTCCTGTGAATTCTGGACTCATTTGACGGTGCTTAGGAAAAAAATACAAGCGTCCCTACCCTCCAGCAATTGTCTGGTTCTTTTCTCGTGGCCGAGGTCCACATTACAGATACAACAGCAGAAATTAACCCTAAAATTCTACTTTAACCCTCTCTAACTTTGGGGACAGCATTCCCTTCAATGCAGCAGCCATGACATGGAAAAAATGCTAAGAATGTTTGAATTGGCTGTATTCCCCCTTACAAGCAGTATTCTTTTCTTTACCACTAAAATAAGCCCCACAGCTTTCTTAAGTTACAAGGTGCTTCATAGCAGGTGTGGATATGAAGAAGGGTGGGTGGGGTTGAAACCCAGAGGCATTTTATCTATGAAGTACCTAACTTAATGATTTCAGGACACCAAGGGTAATATAATGCATATTTCTTCATTCTGTCCTCAACCAATAATTGCGGGGTTGGGGGTGAGAATTAAATAATTAGATGACTAGAGAATAAAACTGAAACAGAAGGTTTGTTTTTTTAACCTCTGAAATCTCATCTTTCTAAAGATTAAGATTCTCATTCATGTGTTCATGCACTGGGTGGATCCTTCAAGGAGTTGGAAGCCCGCTCAGAGCCAGGGTAAGGTATGAAACACTGCAGTCCCTTTTAGTAATGTTAACGGGGGTTAAACTAAGGAAGCCAGAAAAATTGCACATGTAATTTGTACCCCATATACCCAACATGACTCAGCTTGCCCTCTGGATGACCTTTTGAGCTAGTGCTGAAACTTCATCCAATGAGTAATCCTTCTAGTAAAAAATGGACAACAAATCTTTTTAAAAATGTCCTGTTTTAAATAGTTCATGAGGGACTGCACAATTTATGCAACTTAAAACCTTGTGAAACTCTGAAATGCAAATGTAACTACAGTGACATACATTTTCACCCTTCACATCGACAAATATCAGAAAGTCTAACAACACTCTGATGACACAGTTGTGGGGAGACAGGAACCTCCCCCATACATTACTGACAGGAAAATAGGGGATAAAATGGGGGGGAAATTTGGCAATACCTATGTGTTGACAATGTTTACATCTTTTGCTCTCAGAATCCATTTCTAGAAATGCATTCCAGACACACTGAACACATATGTGCAAAGATAAATGAACAAGATATCACCACAGCACTATTTGTAAAAGCTAACGAGCAAAACTAAGCTATCAGTAGGTGAATAATTAAGGTACCTGAAGTAGGCAACTTCCATATAATGAGATGAGCTGTAACAAAGAGCAAAGTATCTCTGTGTGAAAAATACAGGTCCAGGAAGAAATACAGACGTTGATAGATAGGTAGACACACACATACGCACATTTGCATATACACAGACTGTCTCTGGAAGGAAACTGCTAATAGTGTTGTCTCTTGGGAGAGTAATATCCTCATTACTGTGTATGTATCCATTATTTATACAATTAGAATTTTCATGTCAGGTACATGTATTACTTATTTTTAAATGTTTTTTTTTAAATCTCATAAAAATTTATCTAAAATTTCCAATCGCTAATTCAACAATTCTTGATTAAATAACTGTTAATACAAATTCCATTTTCTCACAATGTCTACTTTGTAACACCTACCTTGTTAAAAATGTTAAACTGTTCAAGGCTCAGTTCAAATGCCAGCATCAGCATGCAGCTCACCCCTTGCCACTCTACCCAGATTCAATTCTCATTCTTTCTAAACTTCTATGGGTCAGTGTCTCCATTATGCTTCCTGTACAACTAGGCCTGTTGTTATTGTTGCTCAATGTCTCATCCTCTGCATAAGAATGGACACTCCTTGAGGGGAAGGACCATGGGGTGGGGGAGGAGGCTTTGTTTACACCTCTCTCTGTGGCTTGCTACAGGGCAAAACATAGTGTACTCTAGACACGTGTAAGTTGTACGCCTGTAAGTTTACAGAAAGCAAACTGTATTGGGTAAAACGCAGTATCTGAAAGGCAACCCAGAGTATGGGGCAAGCATCAATAAATATCTATATATACTTTAATCTAAAAGCCCATTCAATGTGTCCTGACACAAAAGAATATTTGTCTTGCAATAGTTCAACCCTTTTTGAGATATTACCCTTTAACTTGACTGATTTCAATGTTTTTATATCAGAATGTAAAATTAGAATATCATTACAATTTCTGAGAGAGAAATTAGAGCAATGAAAAGATGATCACTAATTCTAAATGTATAAAAATATAACGTTTTCATTGGTCATCCTTACCACATCCCTGCTTCTTTCAGGGCTTCGGTTGAAATATTGCTTTCCATTTTTCTCTCATATTTAATCACCATGAATAATCTTTAATTCTGACACGTTAATAAATTTCTCCTTTAAAAAATAATGACTTTGCACTGAACTTCAAGTTATCTCTAAATGGCAGTTACAAATATGAAAATATTATTAGACAACTCACTGTAAAACGGCAGACTTAGATTTTAACCTAAAATAAACACAAATACCAATATAATGTAAAATACATACATTGGGATCATTTTTTCTCATTTATAAGTCTAACTTGATAAGTTTGTTTGTTTTAATCTATAGTACTTCTTATCCTAGGACATTTGAAGAAGTGTAACTATTCTTACAGATGTACACAGTTCCATACTGCTTGGTCTCAACAAGCAATATTTTAACACAAATTCATTTAAAACCCTCAAGGAATTCTGTGATAGATGTGTGGTTATCTGACTTTCTAGCAAATTCAGCATTATAGGAAGTAGATAATTTTTTTGAAAATGGAAGAAAGTGCCAAGTTATTTTGGCTAAAATGGTCCCTTCTTGATTCTTCCCCAAAAGGTTCTCTTAATTCACTTACAAAGATCTATACTTCAAAAAAAAAAAATTAAACAACCATAATCATTGTATAAAAGTTCCATAAAATAGGAAAATCATTATCATGGTGAATAGTGATGGTATTGTATTAGGATGAGAAGAGGAGCAATCCAAGAGTAAAGGAAAACTGCAGTGCCAGAAAGATGATCAGCCAAGTCAGGTGGAAGTAAGATGGAGGAAAAGATAGAAACTAAGTGATACAAGGAAGGGCCGCCGACGACGGAAAGAACAGAACAGTGAGATCAGTGAACTGGCAGCCTCAGAAGCCATCAGTCCAGGCACAGCAATTTCATCCTGTGTTCCAGCTACGCATCCCTGCAGAGAGTCCCAGCATCTTCACTGAACTAGATGTTTTTTCAGGTGCTTACCACACTGCAGCTCTATGGTTCTAAGTCACATGAAGTATTGTTCTAGGTTACTAGGGTTTCTGGTGAGTTTTGTGTGTTACAGATCCTGGATACAAAACCTGAAAAATAAACATTCAAGAAGTCTATACGGCTACAACTATGATGGCAAGCAACGTTCTCATGATTAAGATTTTCAAAGCACTGAAAAAAATATCAGATTTAACCTAAAGCAGTAATCAAGTTAAGGGTATTGTGTATCAGAGCGAACTTACAATATCAAAGATCAGGACAGACGTGGGGGAGCTCAGTTAGTTAAGAACTAGGTATATGATATGTTACTTCCTCATATTAAGGACATTGTACGATAGCAATATCACCAATATAGTCATATATTGGTTAGTTATAATATCAATATAGTTTATATCATTATAATTACACAAATGGCGCACGCCTTGGTCTGTGCTAATATCCACAGACCAAAATGATAAGATGATAACGAGTTTTCATATGGTGGCCTCGGCCTAGAGAGACAGAAATAAGAGGTTCTGCAAACCAATACACTAAGCAAGGCTCCCCTGTGGAAGACAAAAGATGTAACAGACAGAATAACTAACATCTTGATAGGTTTTTTATAATTTATAAAGTTATTTCCACATTCACAATTTTAGTTACCATGCAATATTACTGCAATCCTCAATTCCATTTCTATCCCTCTGAAGGCAATTGTATTTCTCTAGAGCTTCTCCCTGAATGTAAGAGGATCCACAGAAATGACCGCACATTTAAAATGTAAGGTACACAAGGAGCTTTGTGTACCTTCAGGTAAACTATCATATTCTAGTACATTCTGTACTGACTGTAACTTTGCAATAATTAACATTCTATTCCATTCAACTGCCTGTTTATCCCTGCACTATCTTCATTTCCTTCAGTCATATGACCCCTTCTGTAGCAGGCAACTGAGCTTAATTTCAGTAATGCAAGCAGTAGAAAGCATACAAAGAGGAAGAACAATAATTACAAAACTGAAGCCATGTAAATAATCACATCAGAAGAAAAGATTCAGAAATGGTACAATATGTAGTCACTTTATTTGGAAGAACCTCATAGTGCTGTCCAGTGCTTAACTCATAACAACCCTATAAGGTAGATAATACAAACCCCATTTTACAAAACATAAAATTGCATCATAAAGAGTGGAAAGTAGTTGGTCCAAGATCACATAGCTGGTAAATGCCAGAGCTTAGATGTGAAACCAGGCATACTTTTAACTACTATACACACATACACTGCCTTTTTTATGAGTTTTAAAAAATTGAGGCATATGACATTGTATTAGTTTTAGGTGTACAACATAATGACTTTGTGTATATGTATACATTGCAAAATGATGACCAGAATTAGTTTAGTTAACATCT
Source organism: Mormoops blainvillei (assembly GCA_004026545.1). Lineage (NCBI taxonomy): Eukaryota > Metazoa > Chordata > Mammalia > Chiroptera > Mormoopidae > Mormoops > Mormoops blainvillei. Next base: position 59,255 of record PVJD01007410.1, read on the forward strand.
ATCACTCACCCATAGATACATTTTTTTCTTGTGATGAGAATTTTTAAGAACTAGTATTTCAGCGATTTTCAAATACAGAATATAGTATTGTTCACTACAGTTACCATGCTTCACATTACATCCCCAGGACTTATTTATCTTATTAATGAAAGTTTGTCCTTTTTGACCCCCTCATCCATATTCTGCCTTTTCTTTGTCATCTCCATCAGTTACTTCAATTAAACTTTTTAAACAACCTTTGCAGTTAACCAGAAAAAAATTACATGCATATATGTAATAGAGAGAGAAGGAGAGGGGGGATTGCCCTTATTAGAATAACAATGTGTTTAAGAATAGGACAAAGCAAAAAATGTGAAGAAATTAAATACCAGTTGGTAGTTGAGAAATAGTCATGGGGATGTAAAGCACAGCATAGGGAATACAGTCAACGGTACTGTGATGACCAGGTATGTATGGTACCACGTGGGCACTGGAAATCTGGCGGCGGGGGGACACTTTGTGAAGTATACGAATGTTTGAATGTTTAACCACTATGCTGTACACCTGAAACTAATACAAAATAATAGTAAATGCAAACTGCAAAATTAAATTGAAAAATAAAATTAAAAATAAAAAAACAGCAAGACAGAGCAAAAGGCAAACTCTCATCTATTCAAACTTTAAAAAATACTATAAAACTCTGTTTTAGGAGCCACCGGCAACAGAACGGGTGGAGAGACATCAACATCACAGCCCTAGATCTTATTTAACTTCTAAAGAGAAAATCCAAAATACAAAAAGAAATTATGAGTGAAATTACAAGGCACTGTAAAGGGAACATACAACAGGTTTTAAATGGCATAATGGGCACTGTTTGCTCTATGGACAAGTTCTTACTATTGTCTCCCAAGAGGAAAACTTCTCTAAGTAAATATTTGAACATATTCATAGAGGACATTCAAAAAATCTGACAATAATACAGAGTTTCAGGTAATAGCAATCCACGTGTTTTATATAACCCATGAGTCTCAAAACTAAATCTCAAGCCCATTTTTATATATCTCCTGAAGAGCTTTAGGTCTGATCGCTCAAAATGATTTATTAATATCCTTCCCTACAGACTTAACTAGTTACACATACTGTACTAATTCCCATTGACTATAATATTTTATCAATCCATCTCTTATACATCTGATTCTTTAAGCACTAGAGTATAAGATGATTATGGTGACTCACATTTATACTTTTGTTCTATAATTATAAACTACAGAACCCATTCATAATCTCATTTAATTCTTAAAACAATCTCATGAGGCAGACAAGACGTCATCTCACCCCTGTTTTTCATGGATATTTATGGATATGGAGGAGACTAAAGCTGAGAGAGTTCAGGATAGTCTATCATCCGGATTTACAGCTTCTTCTCATTTAACCCCCCCCATCACACCACATGTGACAGGAAGTGTATTTGTCAAACTGACCAATTATAATTTTATGGGTATTCTAATTCCAAAAGAAATTAAATAAGAAACAAAGTCTTTATTATCGGTCATTCTGAATAACATAATTCTTTAGGAAATCAGCTATTCAAACATCCCCACACACATGATTGAGAGAGAAGGGCTCATTCAAACACACACATACATACATACATACAAGCCTATACCAGGCCCACATACCACTATGGTGACTGGCATGTACACAGAAACACCACGGTTTTCTAAGAGATGTTACATGCCATGAGTTTAAAATATTTAACAAACTTTGAAATAGATTTCAAAAACTGTTGTTAAAACATTAATAATTAATAATTGGTTTATGATTCAATAATGCCATCATGTTCTGGAATGTCATGAAAATGTTCTTCCTATTCATTTACTATGGTTTAATACTTTATTCTTGCTCTTCAAGAGTGTAACTATGATATTAACAAGATTGTTTTCTTAATGACTAATGTAAGTACAGCTCAAAGGCAAAAACTCCTATCTCTCCATTGAGGAAGAGACCTAATATTTTTTTTCCCTGTTGTACACAATTAGTTGAATTAATACTTACAATATATTTTAAACTCATTCAGACTTTATTCCAGCACAAAAGAGAATATCTGTTCAGAATTCTAGGCAATTTGGCCATTTCACTTAAAATATATTGAGAACTATCATATTTCTTATTAGGTCAGAATGAAGTTATATATTGAAGTTTTTTTCTATATCTAATCCAAATATTCTTGTCACAATAGACACTTGGGAATATAAATAAAAGAGATGACAGAAAGTAATACATATATAGGGGTCAATCAAAAGTAATTTGATAAAGATTTATACTATGAAGTGGCTTTAAGGCATGCTAGATTGTTGAGTGAAAATTGTGAATTCTTTATGGGTCACTAGGTGGCAGGTTACTCTGAGTTGTCTGCCCATGTATCTAGAAGGAGCTGTTATCAAGGAGTAGTAGGGAATGCCTTCAAGAAATAAGCAAGAGTATTTACTATGCTCTAATAAAGAACCTTTATTTGTGTAGATTTGAACTAGAATTATTAAAACTAAGACGACAGAACCATTCAGTAATTTGCCATATCTTAAGGAAAAAAATAATTGAAACGAAAAATCACAATAGTAAGATATGTGTGAATTGTGCCATAATCTTTTTCTTAGTAATTACAGGGTTATAAAACATTATATGTATGTGTATGCATACAATATTTAATGTATTATATATAGTATATATGTTTATATAATGTTTATTTTTATATTTAATATTAAAATATTCTTGTATGTTAGAAGTTTGATTAAAGTAAGATACATGAGTTTCTTTTTTTTTTCTTAACTAGCTTTTAATTGTATCATTAACAGATTCCTTTCCCGTAAGTAACAGAATAAGAGGCATTCACTTGGTATAAATGTATTCTAAAAACTCAGGCTAATAAAGCATTTTTACAAAAAGGGAAAATACCTATATTTGGAGTTTTCTAAATAGCCTAGAAAGAATGAGAATTACTAGAAAGTTTAAAATATAAAATAGGTAGCTTTTTAAATAGCTACCTATTTTAAAATATGTAGCTTTCTTTTCTTTCTTGCTTTCTTGTATTTTCTGGTATCTGTAGAACAAATTGTATTACTTGTACTCTTAATAAACAAATACATTCTCTAAAAGATAAATAAAACAAAATAGCTGAGTGAAAAATAAGAATCTAAACATTTAAAAATTAATGATTTTTACTCCACTATTATATGTCTACCTTTCATATCCAGCAGAAAAGCATAAATATAGAATGTTATGGCAGCTCACCTGTCTTTGGAGAAGTCATTACTGTAATGAAGTTAATTTTACTTTGTAACATCATGGCATTTTTATAAAGTGGCAAGGATTTTGTTTCTGCTTTTATATTTTACTTATGTACTGCATATTATGCCTTTTTGTATTTCTGCTTAATATTCCAATCACTTTATTGCAAATACTATTCTGTGTCTCTTCAGAAGTCAAGTTGTGTCAGTATATCTGCAGTTTAAGAGAAGGTTTAATAATATTCTTATCAAGAATTTTCTACACACAAAGTTAAGCGAAACATTTTCTATTTCTTCAGTCACATATTTTACCACTATCATGATATTGATTCTCTATATCTCATAATAAATTGTCTGGTTTGAACTTTCTGCTTGTGTTTCCAACTTAATATTTAATACATAAATTGAATATTCAAGAACATCTAACACTATAATACTTTAAAATTGTGCTTTGAAAATGAAAACGTATAGCTAATACATTCAATAAACTGATGAAAATACAACTATATTTAAAATAAGAATCAGATTTAAAGAAAAAGATAGGATTATTATTGATGAACACATGTTTACAGAAAGACTTAAAGTGAGAGCCAACTAACTTCCAGGCCATTCAATTATATGTTTATATTTGATTCACTCCTGTTTACTAGTTTAAGTTGGTATACGGTGCAGACTCCTGGGCTGCAGTTTACAAAGTAGAGTGAAAGAACTTGAAAAGGAGATATATACAGTTCATATACTTATTTTGACTTTGGCTTAACCTTGAAGAAAAATATTATCTTCCAAAACTAAATAAGATCTTTAAAATTATAATTTAATACCACAACATTATCATAGCATACAGTAGAAACTTAACACAATTAAGTTTCTAATTTTAGTCGTAAAAATACAAACTGTTTCTGAGCTTTGAATTCTAATTTGAAAAGTTAATTATTTTCTATTGTATTTTATGATCTAAGATGCCATTGATTATGAGGGGATTCATTTTTAATGTAACAAAGAAAATCACTGTCAATTAAGTTATAACTCTGTATTATCATATTAATTCTTACTGAAAAAAAATTTATTGTTTATACATACACTTTTATCATATATTACCCTTATATGCACTAAAACAGGAAAACATAAGTGAAACTAGCTGGTTAAGGTATTCTTAAAACTTTTACACATTCAGTCTTACTATTCTGTATACCAGTGCTATGAGGTTATGTCATCAATGTGTTTTCATGCGCAAGATCAATCTCTGTGCCATCAAGATGGCAGTTGATGGGGCATTTCTTAAGAGCTCCACAGTTGTCTCCAGGGTCTTCTCCCAATCCACTATTACCCTTTCTGCAAATTCCTCCCTCAAACGAGCCTTAAGTAATTTGCTGTCTGAAAATTTGAGGCCTTGCAGACATGTCACCTAGAGTACCAACCAAGTTTGCACACGCAGGCAACGACAATTATGTCACAGCTGCTGTCTGGACAACAGCAAGGATAAGAGGTCATGGATGGTAAGATGCACTCCAAATTGTAGACACATTAAGATGTGTAAGACATGCTGTCACTTAGAACTGAGGAAATATGACATCCATACTCATTTCTTATTAATGTGCAATTAGAAAAAGGAGTTTTTATATATCTCCTATGCTATAATTATAAAATCTAAGATAATTTTTATGCTCTCAACTAAGTATTTAATAAGATTGACTGCACAACACTTTTTAAATATCCATGTCTGAGCACTCACAACCAACTAAAATGTACATATGTTAGGTTTCAACAAAATGCTTTTATTACAACAATAAATATGAACATCACCAGTTTGAAAGTTTTATGTATAACGGCATAGTACAAACATATGTTTTTGTTATGGATCTTGGACACCTTGTGAATTTGGTATGGCACTTGAGCAAAAATAGATTTACTTGCTACTACTATTCATGTATCAGTCATGAACTTCAAATATGTGAGATTTGAGCTGTTTTTATAAATCTAGTTTGCTGTAGAATCCTAGAAATTTGTTGTATGTCATAATAAAGTAAAAAGAACTGAATTATTTTGCTAAATCTAGGAAAGCAGGTATTTCTGCTTTTTTAATTTCATGTTAACACCTATTGATAAATTACAATGACTGAAATTTAATTATACTGCCTAAACAGCAAATTTCCTTAAAACAGGGGAGTACTAAGGGTAGGAAAGAAGAAACTGGGTTTCAGATAGGGTAGGTTGCAATCCTGGATTTCCCACATACCCACAATGGGCTTAGACACATTTCTTGGGTCAAGTTTCATCCCTACTGAAATAGAAGAAAACAGTTAGTTTGCCGTAGGACTTTTAAAAATGAGGTAAGTTGTGTAAATTTCATAGACTATACCTGGTACATAGCAGAGATTCAGAAAATGTTAATTTTATCTTCTGATTCACAATACATTTGTAACAAAATAAACCCTTGCCTGACACACTAATTCGGATATCTGAAACTTCAGCCTCCATTTGAAGCTTGTGAGTGCCTCAAGGGTCATCCAGATTTTCCCAGCAACGGTCTCTCTGTTACTGCTACCTCTCAAAATGATCTATTTTGTGCTTTGAGGAACATGATGTAGACCGGGCTCATTAAAATCATTTTTCTAATGGCCTTGACTTTGGGTGGGAGGCGAAGAGTAAAATCTCATATCAGTATTTGAACAATCAAGAGAGTAAAAAAAAATTTAAAAACCAACAAAATAAAGGAAGGTAGATTTACATTAGATAAACATTTACCACAGTTCAAGGTGCTACTCAGGGAGAAGACAGTAGCCCACCCTTCATGACACAGCTGGAAAAGAGAGGTACAAACGTGGAGCCCAAGCACCTGTGCTGGTTGGTTGTTTGCTTTCTTGTTTTGGCCCATGCAATGGTTTTTAAATATATATATAAATTAATTTCAATATTTTAATATCAAGAGATTTCCCATAGAAATCTAGACTTATAGCTTTCCTTAAATAATTACTAAAAGTGGCCACCAGCTCCAGTGTATTCATTTACATGATTTCTCTGGCTTTTTAATCATATGAACTTGCCACCCTCTGGTTCAGCACAAGCTCCCTCCAAAAAAGCCTTTTCAGATGAATACCAAGTCATACACTAGGGCACAAACTGTACCCTAAGTCTGTGTCTTAGGTTGTTCTTTTACTTTTTACATATATTACCCTTTCAAACTACATCACGTAAAGCTCTTTCTCTAAGTAAAATTCTGAAGTAGTCGTCCCCTGAGATTACAGTGTCACAGAGAGCAGGGACAGGGCGGGGCCTCAGGAGCGTAGGACAGCATGTTCCACCATTTCACCATGAGCTCAGGAAACTGCGGGTGACTCTGCCGGACTCCACACTGGTGGCAGCTCAAGAAAACAGTCCGCAGGTGCTAAATCCTAAGCCCTTCTTTCCTGGAGCAGCTTTCTAAAAGTGCTATCTGCTTACTACTGACCAGCCCCAAGACCACGAAGCCAGAAACTGCAGTGACATGAAGCTTGTAGTTCAAAAGGAGCAAACGAAATTTCAAAGTACACAGTAAGTCAATAACCACTGTGAACTTCATTAAAAAAATCCAAAACCTACCCAGTAAACACTCCCATCTTCAATGATGTGCGTCAAGGTGCATTCCAATGTGGCTTTTTTTGTGTATCTGTTTATTAGTAAACTTATTTTCCTGATAAAATCAACCATATTTTATCATCTTTCTTTATTATGCTACCTGGTAATTAGTTTTTCATAATTACTACACACTTTTATAAGTTATATGTTATGATATAATACACTTATATCATGTAAGACCCTAGAAGAAATTTAGGGAAAAGTTTTTAGGGGGAATGAAAATACCAACTAGCTTCTAAGTTGATTCACCAAGAATATTTCTAACTTCTCAGTTTTGTATTTCTTTTTTTTTTTTAATGGGACCTGAGTCCAAAATTCTTACAGAAGTGGGGAGGAAATACAGAAAAAAATGATAAAAAAATAAATTATGACATTTTCTAATTATAAATAAATTTAAAATAAGAAGTTTTAAGAAAACTTTTAGGTAAGGCCACATTTTATAGGGATATATCCTCTGAGAATTGAAATTACTAAAATTTTCTAGTTATAAATAAATTTAAGGCAAGAAAAAAATGAAAGGTTACATTGCGTTTTATATCTGAGGACAATAAAACACTTTGAACAGCTTTCTTGAACAGTGAACCCTAAATCTTTAATTTTGTAACACACATCATGACTAGAAAGTACCCTATGTGGTAACATTAGTTTTGCCCAGTGGCCAGTGGAATAACTTACCTAATTGCTTATTTTCATGAGATTAGGTACCACCAAAAAGGAATAAAAACCAAATGACAAACCTACCCCCTAAAAGAGACATAGAAACCGAGTATCTTTGGAATTTTCCAGTTTCTTCTGTAACAATCATGTGACCCATGACCGAATACCTTTCCAATATTTTCCTCTTTCCCGCAGTGTCTACCACGGAGCAAAACAGTTAATACTTATTTATTTTGATGTCAACCTTCTTATTATAATCCCATATTTAGTAGCTCTTAAGAAAAAAAAAACCTCTCAGTGGTGCAGCTCACCTGGTCTTCCCCAAAAGAGTTGAGCGAAATAGTGGCAAGAGTTGTCAGTCACAGCCCACCTGGTTCAAAAACCAGTTTGTAACATTGCCCAGGGGCATCCTCTCACTCCAGATGTTAAAAGAGAAACAGCTGAGGATGACTGAAGGTACACTATGAAATGAGAATTATATACTATTGCTCCACAGTTAAGTTAACCATAAACATATGCAACGCAGAGGGCGTCTGATATATTAAGCCTCGAAATTACCTCTCCGTGGGAGAAACCTTAAGCCAGATGTGGCTAAATGCACCATCTATTTTTCTGGCCTTGTGAAAAGACCGGAGTCCCTTTCATACAATCTGTTCTGGGATAGGCAATGACTTGTGCTGAGAGATACAACCTAAATGGCAAGGATTTCTCAGTTCAGCTACTCTTCGAAGTTCTTATTCCAAGTAAAAGTCCTCATCAGGAATGTTACCACAATAATTTTATTTTTCTGCTCTGTACTAGGATATAGCTGCTGATACTTCTATTTGTATTAGACCAGTGTTGCTGTCTTTCTCCACAAGCCCCTTCCCACCATCTCCATCTCTTTACGATGAATATACAAATTTTCACTATATTTTACCAAAAAAAGAAAACTCCTAAAGAATAATATATTATGTGACTGGATGAGTAATAAGATACAAAAATATGAACACAACAAAAATCACACTGCAAAAAATCATCAGAAAAAACTTTCTGAGAGTTTCTCAATAGGTTTTATAATATTCATAGAATTACTGTATGACCAAACAATTCCACTCCTAGATATAAACCCCAAAGAACTGGAAATAGATGTTCAAACAAAAACTTGTACACAAATGTTTGTTGCAGTCTCCTCACAGTAACCAAAAGACAGAAATACCTCAAATGCTCTCAACAGAAGAACAGACAAAACCAAGACTATCCAAACAATGGAATATTATTCAGCAAAAAAGAAAAGAAAAAAGGGAATAAAGTACTAATACATGTAACATGGGTAAACACTGAAAATATGCCAAGTGAAAGAAGCCAAGCACAAAAGATACATACTGTATAAAACATAAGCCATTCATATGAAATATTCAGGACAAGCAGATTCATAAAGAAAACAGATTGGCAGCTGTCAGGGACTGGAGGGAAGAGAGAACGTGGGGCAGTGGCTTAATGGACATAGTCTCCATTGGGGTGAGGAGAAGCTCCGCCAAGCAGATAGTGGTGATAGTGGCACGACAGTGTAAATGCAGTTAATGCCACTGAATTGCACTTTAAAAGGGTTACAATGCTAACTTGTATGCTGTGAGTATTTTACGGCTGTAATAAAAAAGAAAAAAAGTGGCAAACTGTTCACAATCCAGATGTAAACAATGCACCAATTGTTTCTGAAGGGACTTCCATGAAAGGCCCAGAAATTAAAGAGACCAATGACTTACTTTGTCATTAAATAGGGTGCTCTTTCTAAAACTACTTTAGATCCCATATTTTAAATTCAGAGTGTTTCATGTGGTGGTATTTTTAAATATAATATTGGAATGGCAGTTGGGATTCTACTTGAGTGGGGAAAATAATTAGAAAACATTCCTCATTTTCTTAACACTTCAATTATAAAAATACAAGAACTGGAATGTGAATTGGTAAATAAGGTAGCTAGATTTTTAGGGATGATGAACAGAAGATGAGAGCTACCAAGGAGAGGTTCTATTGGGTCTTTGTCCCCCCTCAGCAAACACACAGCGCTGCCCCAATGTCACCTACTGCACTGTTGCTTTGAAAATAGGATTTCAATATTGTTAGTAGAAAGTCGTGTCTTAAAACCCCTAAATGCCATAAGTATCATCTGGTTCAACTACATTTCAGAAATTAGGAAATGTGGGGTTTCAGTTTAACATCACACAGGTAAACTCAATAAACATTTTATCTATATCATCTTAAATGTCTTCAATGTAAATATCAGCTGATTTTGAATCTTACATTCCTTCTACCATACCACCTCTTGCTAGCCTTACACCAGAATGATGAAGAAAACCCTCAATGCATTGTTGTTTATATATCACTCTATTCCACCTTGTCATAAATGGTTAAATATACTACAGTGTGCAGGGATTTTTTTGGAGCATAAGTACAAGAGTGAAATAGACACTACAATGCTAACAGACTAATGTGAATAAACCAATTCCTATCTGGCAGGTACCATCCGAAGTTAACCTTACACAAATATATAATAAACTTTCTGCCAATTTTTATGCTTATAATGTGGTATGTTCCATAAATCTGTTCCTAAATCAAAATTTTAGTAGAGCGAGAGTAAATATGTAATTTTCTAAAAACAATTCAAAAAATACTTTAACAGATTGTTATACTTGGAATATGAATTTTTAATTTTCTAATTAAGGAGAAAGTCAACATTACACATTCATTTTACCATTTATGAACAAGCTATTCTGATTTGTAAAGAAAGAAAGAAAGCAACTATCATATTAAAATGATACACAACATTTCTGATTCGGGGAGACAATTAATTGTAATTATATCCCTCAAATTTTGCCTTTCTTCATAGGTGTTAAGTAGTACCCAAACTAACCTGAATCAATGCTTTTAACATTTTTGACAACTCCGCTACACTTTATGCCCACTTTTGGCCAGGAGCTGTGCTGGCCACTTGACATACGCTATTTCCAGTCCTTGCACTGAACTTCTACACAGGCAAAATGCCTCCATGTAAAGCCTGGGGAACACAGGCCTAGAGCATTTAGGTAACTTGACTAGCTATGAATGAACCAGGGTTCTGGTGCCTATGATTCCATTCTCTGCTCCTGCCATTTCACCATGAAGAAGACCTTCCTCTGACCAAGCCCATGAGCATAATATTTTTAGGAGAACCTACACTTTGAAGATTACAGAAAAGTTTTTAAAGTAGAAGCTAAAAGGCACACGTTGAGCCATTAGTTTTACGCAGTTACATTCGTGGGTACATTTATTTTCTAAAGACAAAATTATAATCGCCATATTTATAATTTACACAAAGTACTCCTAAAAGACCTTTCATCCAGAGATAAGGGATTAGTTTAAAAGTATTTCATTAGATGGACTATTTAAAGAAAAATCAGTCATTAATTTAAGCAATTAAATTAATATTTTGTAGTTTTCACACTGATAATATAGAAGACCATCCTTCATTTTTTACAGATTAGCTTTAGAAATCCCCTAAAATAGCAAAATTCTGTGAAAGACAGTGAAAACCTTTCAGGTACTAATGTGTTGCTGCAAGTGACTAACACTTATTTCACGCACACTCACATAGCTAAATTCATCAGAAACCATATCTAGCAACAATTTTTTTAAAAGGATGGAATCATGGAGCCTACAATTGCTATTCTAATTTCACAAATTTCCTGTGTATTGTTTTTCTAACTTTAAGACATAAAAAACAGCTGAGGAGGATGAGCCCTGCGTAATAAGTCAGAACAGTGAACTTGGAATATCTGAAGCCAAGCTGTTTATTTTGCCTCTATTTGTCCAAAACAGCAGACTGAGTGAAATAACCCCACATGTACAGTAGGAGGCAATCCATTACATTTCTGATAAACATCTCTGTGGGCACAATGGGGTGGGAATCCATAAAATCATAACCATGGCTGCTTTTGTTTTTAAGAAGAAATGTTGAAGTTATTCATAAATACAGGGTGGGGCAAAAGTAGGTTTATAGTTGTCCACATGTAAAATAATAATTAATAATAATACAAGAATAAACTCTGTTTCTTGTACTCACAATTGTAAAGCTACTTTTGCCCCACCCTGTATTTACTTGAATACATGATTCACTTAATTACCTGTAATTACACATAAAATCTTTTTCATTAATATTCAGACGACTGTGGTTCAACTTCTGTGTTCTGATGTTTCTTCTACGTTAAAATGAACTAGGTTAAAAATGTTGAAACCATCCCTTAAGATAACATGATAATGTTCCAAAGAGATTCTTCAATTTTGTAAAATGACAAGGTAAATTATCTAGTGATGAAATCATGTAAAGACTAAATACACCAACATCATGAAAATAACAAAGAAAAATTACACAATGTTCCCAAATGAGTTATCTGGAGGTTAAGATCTATGAAAATGAATTAAGTTGGTTTGCTATAATTATTGTTTAATTTCTCATTAAGTACCCACAAAACGCTGACATCAAATATGACACATATGCTTGGAATTGTAGCACCTACATTCTAAGACAACGTCTATTTCATGGGCTACATATATTTTATTTACAAAAATTATTGTGCACAAATATTCAGTTTCTGATGTGTTCTTTTATTTTGTATTTATAATTTATCAGGTAGACTCTGTACCAAGGAGGAAAGTAACTATTAATTGAAAGTTTAAAAGACGCACGTTTCTAAAAGAAGTTTTTAAATTCTTCACTAGACCTAACAATGGGTAACAATGAAGGGGAAGCGAAAAGTAGAATAAAATTTCTTTATTCTCACAAGTTCACTGGGTACTATACTGTTTGTATACCATGTATCCCCAAGTGACTCCCTAAAATATTGCTCTCTACCCTTAAAACTCACAAATTATTGACTGAATTCCAGGAGGAAAAAGACATTGGATATCTGTGTGTAGAAATCTTCAAAGTTCATGCCAACTGTGAGAGTCTATTAAAGTGATATTACTGCCTCAGGACTCAAACATCACAGGGCCTTTTCCCAAGCCCCAAGTTTCTTCTGTCTAAAATGTCATCCTTCCAGAGCTGACCAAGTCCTTGCTGTGCCTAAGCTCACCTCAAAGGTCACCTTTTCAGAGAGGTCTTCCCTGCCACCCTGGCTCTCAGGGCTGCCCCTTCTGTGAGCACCAGTCTTCCTCTGTTAGCAGCCCCTTACGGCATTTGTATATTGACTTATTGCTAGATATCGACTTTGTATTTTTATTGCCTGTTTTGGTCTTGATAAATCCTTGCACCTAGAATAGTAAGTGCTCAAGAAATATTTGTTGAAAGAATAAATGGTATGGTATTGAGGCAGAACCAAAATGATAAACTAAATAACTTTGCATGATTACAATTTATTTTAAAACACATGCACATCTGCATACACACACACACACTTGCGCGCAGGAGAAATGACAAATCAGCATATCCCGTGAGTTGTGAAATATATAATTTAAAAGACTAGTGACTTGGAAGTGAGGGATCAAAATTTTAATGTCGTCTATATAAACCGCCAGCACTTAACAAACTGTTTAATTATGTTCTGAGTTTCACATCTAAACTCTACTCAAGCATTAAAACTTCATAAATGATTCAGAGTTTTTTCTTAAAGACACTATTAATACCAGTATATCAATTGGCATCTAATAATATTAATGAGGTGTATTAAATGGCATGATTTAAATACACTTTGCTCTTATTACTTCCCTGGTGGTGTCAGGACCAATGGATTTCAATGACTAAAGCTCTAAAGTTAATAAAGGAATAAGAAGTTAAGAGAAACTTCTAGATTTTAAGCTATTAAATAGCAATGTAATAAATTACTTTATATTTAAAATTTTGCATAACAGAAAAAAAAAATAAAAAGTTTTTAAAATGAGTTATGTAAAAAATATAACCATAAATGGAAATTTTTATTTAAGACAGATGACAGAGAAAGTGCTAATTGTAGAAAATTAATTACCCTTCATATGATTTACATTTTCTTGGCAGGTAGGCACAATGATTCAATCAAACAATAATTTCCCCAAGGTCTGTATGTTTTCTTTCAAAAAATAGATAACGGAGTTATTTTTTATGACCTCAACAAATGAACAACAAAAATTAAGAATTTCTAAACAACACATTAGGAACTATTTTTTCTTGATAAACCACAATTCACTACTTTTAAAAAAACAAACCAGAAAACTAAGCTTTATAAATATCATCTTCAAAACCACCCTGTCCAAATGCTCAGTTTTAAAACCGAGCAAGCTGATATCTGTTAGAATGCTTCTGGAAATAATTTTTCCTACAGACTGAAAACTGCACCATGAACCTTTGATATAGCACCTGACATTACAGAGGACTACTTTATCTGGAATTTATTAAGCACATAAACAAGCCCTCTCACCCCAAGCTAACCTTCAGTCATACTAGCTCATCACCAGTCCCAGCTAAGAACTCAGTATGGATTTGCAAACCATTGTCTGAAATCCTTCCAGCCAGAAAAGCTTTGCAAGTCAAACTTTTCAGATTTAGAAAGGTATATACCAATATTATGGACATCCCTGGAAGAGCCTTGGGGCAGTACTCCATGAGCAAAGAATTTTTACTTCTGCAACTAAACATACAAATATTCACACTAAGATAAATAAAGACTATAAATAGCTTCACATAAGGTCAAAACAGGTTTTGCAGCCAAATGAGTTCAGGTCGGGTCATATTTTGCCGCCAAAGAAGTTCGGAAAAATTATCAGATTTTCGTTTGGATTTTGGAATTATGGAGAAGGGATTTCAAAACGGTAGACTAGCAGTGCCCCTCTTTGAAAGCCACGTTTCGAGCTCATGTCCCAAGCTTCCTATTTTTTAATAAATTTTTACCAAGTTTCTTCTGCCCTCTTTCTAACAAATAATTTGAAGAAAATCTTAAGAGTAAATCTAACTCACTGAATTTCATTTTTAAAAGGTAGTATTTTGTTGCAAGTCTATTAGTCTATGAAATTCTGAAATCAAGAAGTAATCTCTCAAGTTCTATTAATCCGTTCGATCTCTCCCTATAAAAAGAAAGTTCCAAACCCACAAACACCTTGTGCAAAGACAACATGGAAATCCACATAACATACTAAAATGAGCAAACTCCAAAACTAAAATCAAGAAAGTTTAATTATCGGAGGAGTCAAAATTACTGCTTCTGGATATTTAAACCTTTTAAGTGCCTATTAGCTATAAAGTTGATAGCATTTATAAAAGTAAGATTAACAATCAAGAGAAAGAATAATAGAAAATTTAAAAATCTTTAAATGTCTAGCTATGTAGGACTAAAAGCAAAATCATCTGACACTGATGCATAAAGTGAAATGGAAAAGTATACAAAAGCCACTTGACCTGGAGTGTATCATTAGCCCCTCAGAAGTCACAGCACACTAGACACGTGATCATGCTCAGTGAATGATAACTTAAATAACTCACTCTGATCACTAACAAAAGACTGAAAGGTCATTTGCTTGTAGAGCAAAGTGAGTAACGGGAGCGATGGTCAAACATACAAATGAAAATTAGAGGTCAACACATGCGCCAGGTGCTCAAGGTGCACCAGCACACCATCTTCTCATAAGAGGGCACCATGTACTAAGGTACCTTCATCAAGGTGCCTAGAAACAAAGAAGAATCTAACAGCGAAACCCCAGTAATCATTAACCAATGTACACCAATAAATTTAATTTAAAAGTTAAAAGAAAAATAAAACTCTAGCAGCATTAGGAATATTGAATGAGAATCAGAAATGGACATTCCCTGGATTCTCCCTTAAATAATGAATATGCATGTGGGTAATTTAAGCTTTATCAGAGCACAGACAAGCACAACTCTCACACATAAGGTAAGCACATGGGGAGAAGGGGGAGAGAAAGAGAGAGAGAGAGAGAAGGAGGGAGGGAGGGAGGGAGAATGGGAGAAAGGGAAGGAAGAGAGAAAGTTGTAAAGTCCACCCTCAGGAGAAATACAAACTATAAAAAGTAACTTAAATAAAGTAAGCTATTTGAATTCTCAGGATGCAAAAGGCAACTTAACTGAAATGGTGAAAACGACATTACTAAAGTTCTCTAGAAAATAAGCAAACTCATTGCTATACGACTCATTATCCAAGAGGGTATAAATATCTTAAGTTTTTTTTCAAATCTGCCACACACACACTCACACAAATCACTGAATGAAACACTCAAGGGACCAAGTCTGCAGTAATCATTGGCAATGAAACTATATGACATATATTCCTACCAGATGGAATGATGATGTAAAATAAAGACCTAGTCTCCCTACCAAATAATAGGGATGTTTTTCTCAGAAGCAAATCTGACTTAGATACTCATCTCCTCAAAGCCTTTTGGTAAATGCCAGGACAAAAAAAAAAAAAAAGAAAGAAAAGAAAGATTTTTTGCTCAAACTCCTTGAGATGGTCCCTGTGTTTTTCTCCATTCTTGTATCTTACAATAAGACATCTTTGTACTCTACACTACAACCACACAAAACAATGTTCAAATTCCTGAGCAAACCAGGCTGCTTCAAATCCTTCTTTCATCTCACACTCTCTATTTGGAAGGATCTGCCCCTCTGGGGAACACTTAGAAAACACATATCCTTTTAACATCAATGCAAGCATGCCTTCCTCTATCTATCCTTTCCTAATATCATCCTCAAATGGAATTTACCACTCCCTTCTTTCTGTCGCTGATAGAACTGGAACTCACCTTTGTTTGGTACCCTTAATGCTTTCTGCACACATCGGCCTACCATAGTTGGCTCTGGCTAAGGAACTGAAAGCTCTTTACTACATCTCATCTAATAAATAACTAAAGTAATTGAAAGGACTTCAAGCACCATCACATGTTTTATTAAGCATATTTAGGTTGGGAACCTGGACAACACACCCTTCTCTTAGATGCTCCTGTGAATTGAATTGCATCCCTCTCCCAATTCATATGTTGAAGCCTTAACCCCCAGTGTGACTATATTTAGAGATGGAGCTTTTGGGGTAAGGTTAAATGGGGTCATATGGTAAAATCCTAATACAACAGGATCGGTGGCCTTATAAGATGAAGAGGAGAAAGAGTTCCTTTTCTCTCCCCACTTGCACAGGCCGAGAAAAGGTGATATGAGAACACGCAGAAAAAGCTGCGACCTGCAGGCCAGGAAGTGCTTTCCCTAGAGCCCAACCCTGCTGGCACCTGAATCTCAAGCTTCCAGCCTCCAGGACTGTGAGAAAATAAATTTCTGTTGATTAAGCCACCAAGCCACCCAGATGCTAAATACATGAGATCATTAAATGTCACTTTTACACTTAGTCTTTGGTGATTGGTTAAAATAAGCACTTCTGGTAGTTGCACTATAATAACAAGTGGACAATATGCCCTCACTGGTCATTTCGACCAGAGAATCAGCCACTCTGGAGCAAGTTTAAAATTCCATGATGACGACCACTTTGTGTTTAGGAGTTGTCATTTTAAAACCTCTTATGAAAATATGGTCTTATTAATAATTTTTATTTTATTCTCACAATATCCCTACTAGCAGTACCAGGTATATGATCCACATCTATAGACAGTTTGTCCTTTCAAAGACAAGATAGCAAGTTAGAAGTAGGACAAAAATAGAACTCAAGTCTCCTGAATTTTAGTTAATCCTTCTCTTATAACCAGAATAAAGAGAGATAAGTAGCTACAAGATGTGGATATACACAGATACCCTCTTCACATTCCAGAACAAGATACAGAAATTATTTTGCGACAGCATGGATGCAACGGGAGAGATTTATGCTAAGTGAAATAAGCCAGGTGGCAAAAGACATACCCTATGATCTCACCTATAACAGGGACCTAATGAACAAAACAAACAAATGAGCAAAACAGGACCAGAGGCATGGAAACAAGGAGCAAAGTGACAGGGACCAGAGGGGAGGAGGGATGGTGATAAGGGAAGAAAGAAGGGGAAAGGGTTAGTTAAATAAATGAGTATAAATGGCCCATGGATGTGGACAACAGGGTGGGAATTGACAGTGCTAATGTGGGTGGGGGGAGAGCAATGGGGGAAAACTGGGACAACTGTAAAAAGGCAACAATAAAAAAAAGAAATTATTAGAAGAAAAACATTTCCTAACATCATTTTGAATCCTTATATTCCTGATAAAAATAAAAAATATTTACTGCGTGCTAACAAAGGAATAACATAACAATTCCATCACACTTATCTTGCTGACTCCAACATTAAATATGTCCAATGAAAGACTTTATACCCAAATACCCTAAGCAGGTGATCTGTTCTGAAAACACTCAACGCCAACGCATAATTTTAAGGCAATTTTAAGGTATATTCCCATACAAAAAATTCCACACTCAATTTTATATCAAAATAATTCCATGAATAATTAGGAAATATTTAAAATACTTGGGGAGCTCATTGCCACAGAATTTGGCACGTTGCATAAATATGCCACCTAAAATGTTTTCACTGGACCACACCCACCAACGCTGCATACAGTGCAGGTCACCTGGGACACTCGGGACCTTCTGAAATAGCTGGTTCAGAAGGACATGGAACACACACACAGATATTGATATATACACATGTACACATGTGTGTCTGTGTGTGTATGTATATATGTATTTTTCAACAAAATATATGATATGCTTTATCCAAAAATGGGGGGGGGTGCATTATTTTAAAAGGTATCTCCTAATTGATATATATTTTCTCTAACAGTAAAAATTACTGGTGTGTTCTGGTCAGTAAATGGTAGAGATAATTCAATGAAACACTTATTTAGTGTCAACTGCATACAAAGAGCAGGTTGAGTGCCTCCTCATGTGAACACCAGTAGGTTCGATGTGGATGAGGGAATAGAGCAGGTACATGATAACTTGAAAAAGAATCAGAATGTGTCAGGTGTCAGGTGACTGTATAAGGTGCTGTGTCGATCCAGGAGGCTGACTGAATTCTTACTGGTGAATCGACAGACGTCAAGAAGGCAAGATCTGGGTTGGACCTTCATCAACTGGTAGGATTTTACTAAGCAGGTTGGTATGAAATGCTTTCTCCATGGACAAAGAACAAGCATCAGAAGAAAGAGATTAATT
The DNA here is from genome assembly GCA_004026545.1 of Mormoops blainvillei. NCBI lineage: Eukaryota > Metazoa > Chordata > Mammalia > Chiroptera > Mormoopidae > Mormoops > Mormoops blainvillei. The sequence continues at coordinate 77,917 of PVJD01007410.1, forward strand.
CATGGACTGTTAAAAATCCACTTTGGATAGAGTCTGATATGAAGGAAGTAAATGGTGAAGGGGAAAAAGCCTGGGATGTGGGTGCAGGTTTGATTAGGAAGGGCCTCAGTCCCTGTGGTCAGGAACTGGGTTTCCACTGAGCCAGCAGCAGGGGGTTTGGAAGGTGATGGGGCACAGTATGATGATGAAGGCTTTCATAAAGAAGACCCTGGCAGCAGTTGGGAGAATGTAGACTGGAAAGGAGAAGGCTTCAAAGCAACTGCCTTAATATTGTGCTCTGAGCAGGATAACTTTGTATGAGAAGAAATGGAGCACAGCTGGGGCAATTTCAAAGAAGAGAGGAAAAACGCCCATATTAAAGGACTGCACATAAAAGCTCAATGATTTACAACCAACCCAGCCACTGCTCACTTTCATCTGGATTGCACTGTTGTGGTTCATGATGTCTGTCTGGGCTCCCAGTGCACCGTGTGTGCAGAATCATGGGGGAGCCTGTCAGACACTCAAGGCCGGATCTCATAAACATGAGCAAAGCTGACAGCTTTCCTAGAGACCAGCACCACCATGCCAGGCATTAAACAAATCGTCTGTGCTATGCAGCTGTGGCCTGCTCCCTTGGGAAATCAGAATAGCACCTTTACAACATCATCAACCCCTGCTGAGACAATGTCCAAGAAGTCAAGGCTGACTTACAGCCAGTGTCTACAGATTCACCATCTGTAGGATGTGGAAACACTGTCCTAGAACGTCGGCATGTTCATAAACATGCCCTCGGAGTCTGTTGATAGTAGCTCCTTTAAGAACACCATATTCAAATGAATCTTTTATAAATAATAAACAGATTATGAAAATATTTTTAAATGCCTGACAATGCAATGAGTGGTTGAAATCTTTATCCTCTCTACTACAACCATCCATTCTCTATGTGTCCATTGACTAAGCATACATTACATTGGGTCAAGGAAGTATTTTAAAGAATCATAATTATGTATAACATTCCTGGCAATTAAAATACATCTGAAAAATTTGATCATAAAATAAAAAAAATATATAGTACATATGTTCCCTAAATAGCTATGAAATATAATCCTATTTTAAGGATTTGTTTTTCTTTGTTACAGATACACAACCGTCTTTTCCATTGGTGGCACGCCCTGTGGTATAAACCACAATGAATAAAAAGCAAATGCCAGACGTAGGGAATTATGTCCCCCCAACCCCATTCCAAAATGTATTAAAAGTTAGGAGCACATTTTAAGACACAGACATTTAAGAAAACCAAAATGAATCTACAGGTTCACAATAATCATCTATTTATATTTTAAAGATTCTTCAATTTACATGGAAAACAAAATTAATTTTATCAAATGTAATAAATAAATTAGGCATACAGCTGTACAACTGCAAAGTCAATTGCAAATCTGAGATTTGTCAGCCATAAACTGATCAATAATTAAAATGGAGTTCACCTCTATGCTATCATCTTAAAGTGTAACTACAGGTTTCCCTAAGTTTGCTTAAAATATGTGTTAAAGCTAAACATCTATACCATAATAATATTAATTGTAATTGTACCCTGTTGATTAACAAGCCATTCTGGAAAATTTAAAGAGAGAAAAACACACCCACCCACATAATTAGAACATGTGTTTACTTAATAATCCTGAATATCACTATGAAAAACACACCACTTTAGTGAAATCTAAATCACTGTATGCAACTGTTTAAATATTTTAGCAATGTATCTCAGTTGTGGTGTTTTTCTCTAACACAGAACACACCCATTAACAGACCAGAAAAACAAAAGAATTCTCATTCTAGCAGCTTCTTAAAATCCCATTTCTTCACAATCTAGCTTGAAGATCACTTTACTCCCAGAGCCAGAGAACAATACAGAGAACATGTTGCTTATTCATTTCCTACCTTTTTTCCTTTCCTTTTCCTATGAGCAGGTTTTGTATTTTTCTCCTTTGGTTCTTCACTCATCTTTCCTTTAAATCAGGTGAGTTGATAAAAGACAGGAGATCACTGCCCGTATTCCAACATCCAAAACCACGACAAAGAGTCAAAGCATTTAGACCAAAGTCCATTTACGGGGCTCCCCAGGCAAGCCGCCTCGCTGACACCCAGCCCCTGCTGCTGTCAGAGCCGCGGCTGCTAATGTAGCTCCGTTCAGCTTTCCTCGGGAAGAAACTGGGTGTTCTCTACCTCAAACAGTCAATTATTCCTCTAACAAAAATCAGTATTTTAATCTTTCGTTTTTAACTTATCATTACCCTGAGATAAAATCTTGACAAGACTTTGTTGCTTGTTCCTCCACAGTGATTCCAGCCTGTAAATGGTGAGAGAGAGAGAGAGAGAGAGAGAGAGAGAGAGAGAGAGAGAGAAACACACGCACACACACCCACCCTCACACACACAGAAATAAGCTACAGACTGCTGACAAGTCTCTGAAGCCTTCCCAGAGGCTGATTTGCTGCTTCTCGCAGACTGGGAAGCCGAATGTAAATTGCTCTCAGCGCTGTGAGCCTCCCATATGAACACATGTGTTGAATACATCAGGGCATACCAGCGGAGGAGGCAGTCTGGAGAGTGATAACAGATCAGGTTACTGGTTGGTAAAAAACACTCAATGATTCAAACAATAAAAGAGCCCTACTACAACTAGAGAAACTGAAGCTTACACTTTCTCCATTACTTTTTAAATGTGATAAGCAAAAAGATATGCAAATGGTCAATTTTCAGCTAAAGATTTCTAATGTAGGGCTAATTACAGAAGGCCCCATATTTAATTTGCTATCATTTATGTTTAATCATAGGAGTTCCCTCCTATGAATGTACCAACCAACCAACCAAACTGACCAATCAACCAATAAACCAGAAACCCTCCAGAATATTCAGGGAATATTAACAGCAAAGCGGAAGAAACATTCTGTGCTCCTGGCCATGTTTAGGGCAGTGCCGCTCTCAGATCAAGGTACAAACTCCACGCTTCATGCCATCCTGAGACTCAGGCTTCAGAATGTTTCCTGGCTGTGGGTGGTGGTGCGGGGGGGAGGGCGGTGAGTTCACACCTGGGTGGAAACTCCCTCAACGGGCCTTCTATCCATTTAAACATAGCTGAGTTACCTTCAGAAGCTGTCATTTAAGCATCTCCTGAAGAGTTCCAGATGCATTCAGATTCAGGAAGAAGCAAGGTTCTACAAGCTGCCACAGGCAACCTCTAAGATCAAAACGAGGCTTTCTGAGCAGATAACTGACACGGATGTAGAGAAGGAAGAGAGGAACAGGTGGAAAGAAGGACAAGGGTGAAGTAAATGGAGAGCAGGGTCAGATCCACCCTTAGGGGCCCAGAATCCAGGAATAAATCATGTTATTTCCTCACTCTAACATTTGCACTCAGGAGGTACTGGGTTAAAATTAATATTAACATTTGCATTCAGGAGAAATTAGATGAAAATAATATAAAGCGCAGCCTTACAGGGGGAAAGACATAACAAGGGCTGATTTTCAGTGATGTGTGTGTCAAAGAGGGGTTGTGTCTACAGTATATGAAGCTGACATTCCTTTCCCTACCCCTCGGACCACCAGACCCCTAGAAAGGTCTCAGTATGAGGGATGCTCCAGATGGCTTCTCCACAGCTAAGCAGGCCAGGAACAGGGGTGTGAATGATCCCACAAAGAGCTATGTGGATTTTACAAGCGGTGGGTTAGTTACTTGAGCTTCTTTTCCAATGTGAGGTTCCACACTGCTTAGTTACAATAACATACATCTCAGAAAGTCTGGTGTGGCCAGAATGCTAAACAGCGTCAGGCGTTTAACTCTCACCTTTCAAGTTTCAATTCAGACTTTAAACAGCTACCTACCCACAGTCCCCATATTCTGCTGCTGTTCCACGATGTTCTTCTCATTGTGCAATAAAAGGTAGAAACTCATAATATGGCAGAAAAAAACCATTCAACTTCCTCCATGATTCAACCCTGCCTCATATTCAAAACACTGGGAAATCTGGGGAACCGGTAGTATTTTTACCACTTCCATCATTCATTCACTTTAATTGTACAAACCTGGGTTTGTTAGTCATGGGCCTTTTCATGATCAACGATGAGATAGGTCCTACATACAAATTCTATGTAAGGTAGAGGATATAAGCAGGTGGAATGAAGTCAGACTGTGGCGGGCAGTTAGACAGACAGGAGCAGAGCAAAGAGGATAGGCCAGGTGTAGAAGGTCACCAGGTGTAGAAGGTCACCAGGGCAGAATTCCCCAGGTGCCTAGCAAAGACAAAACTAGGAAAACAAGGGCCTTGCCCCCAGGGTACCCTCTCCTTACCCAGCATATCACTGGTCCTGTGGTTTAGGCCCCCTGACCTTTCATATGACTCCTCATGCAGTCTGGACTCTCCCCTGACCTATCCTCCCATGGCATGTCACTAGTCATGTGGTAGGCCCCCTTAGAGGAGAAACAAGGGGCCACAAAGTGGCCTCGTGTGACTCCCATGCCAGCCCTTGCATGACCACTCCCTTAAGCATTAACCCGCAGGGATAACATCTCAGCCTCAGTTGCGTTGTAGCTCCAGGCCAAGAAAAGCAGCAACACCAGACATCAGGACCAGCTTCAGTGACTAATGACCCCCCTGGCACCGACCAATCAATAGAAACCCTGACCCCGAAAGGACATACCTAGAAAGTTGATGAATATTCTAGTAAGATCTTCCCTGGAGACCTCCAGATAAATACCCTCCTGACAGATGACCCAGTGTGCTCTCCCTCTGGGGAGCACTCCCATGCCTCTCCCAACCTCCCCTGCCACAGGCATGTTACCTTTATCCTTGCTTCCTTTCTGCTAAGCCCCAAGGGCCCTTCTTTTGCCTCTGTAACTTATTTCCTGAGCCCATTTCTTCTACGTCTCACTTCTTCTACCTTTGTGGTTTTCTAAATAAACTTCCTCTTACAGTTTGAGTCTTGGCTCTAAATTCTTTCTTAGCCAGAACTCAAGTACGGAGGTTGCTGAGCCAAAGTCAGGTCTGACTCCACTGGTCTAACAACCAGTGCTGTTTTTACCATCAGCAACAAGACTGGTCTAAATCTTTGCATTATTCACTAGTGAAGCAGCAGAGACAGTGCCTCCAACTATATAGAATAATATTTTGATTCCTAGTGTCTAAAGAATTACTAAGTTGAATCACCTCACCAAAAGTCTTTGTCAACAACAATTCACTGAGTCTGCACAGAGTGTAAGGCTATTTCCTTTTTTAAAAATCAAAGGTGTACAGAAATTGCAACTAAATTTAGTCCTTTCATGTAAAAAATTGCAAATTATTTACGATTATAAAGTATACAAAATAAAACTAAAAGGAAATTGTCTGGCCACGTACGCAGCAAAGAATGTGTTTGGGAAAAATGTTACTATAATAACTTTTTAAAACTATAAAAGTGTGTTTAAACTGATGAAAATTTTAGGAAACTGGTGAAATAAACTGGAATTGACAGGGTATGAATGAGATTGTGACTGAAGATAATTGTCTGTCCATTTCTTTGATGAAGCACGATCCTGACTATATTCATTTATACATACAATGCTCATATTATAAGCTAAAGTGCTCTCTGCTGGTTGGATGGAAAAAAAACAGGACTTTCAGAGAGAGGATAAAATGGCAAATTTCTACAAATGATCATTTTAGGAAAGAAATATCCTTACTGATGGGAAACTCATAAATCTAATTGAATATATTTCAAGATGTCACATTATATAATCAAATCTGATAGAAAGCTTAGTTTCAAAAATTAATTTTAAAATGTCAAGTTGTATAATAACAAAATATATGTTATAATTTAATAATACAAGTATGTGATGTATAACATGTTTTATGTTTATTTTCTGTAACTTGTTAAGTTCTAGACTTTTTAAAGTAAACAACCAAATGACTATACCTCTAAGAGTCTATAAAGCAAAAAGAGTTTTTGTGTTAAAATTGAGGGCTTAAGACATCACGAAATCAATATTAATAATTTCTAACAATATGAAACATTTTCACTTTGTGAAATTTAAAATCAAATTTCATTTAAAGGTTGAAAATTAAAACAATTTAGACTTAATAAATGGGAAAACTATTCCTTACTATTGTTTAATGCTGTTACTAACACTTGTACTCTAGAAATATGCATTCACAGAAATACTGATTGTTTTTAATACCCAAAGGTGTACTAATGTGTTTTAAATTAAAACTGCTCTGGATAAAAGTGTAATTTGATCTAAAAACAGTCTAGGGCTGAGTACTTGTTCCAAAAATGTTACATATTAACTACTTTTCAATGGTAATCTCTCTTTCATCCAAACTGCAAAATTCCCCCAGCCCTTGAGAAACTTAAATTTAGCCTAAGAAGAAAACCTACAAGCTAAATACACTGAAATCATCAACCTGGAAATGAAACTCTGTTCTGCCAAGATATCAGAAAGGAAAACACAACTGGATTACAATGCAGCCAAACATGACTCCACAGAACCAGCTGCCTAATTAGAGTTTACTCCACAGAGAAACGATCATAAACTAGCTGATACAGATCTACCGAGACAGTTCTATTTTTAAATTAAATAACTCGCATAAGAGGACGACAACCAGAGCCAAGTTAAGTCTCGTAGAACAGATCTATTTTTAAAATGAAAGTAGCCTACCATAGGACAAATAACTGAGCTAGGATTATTAGGAAACAGTTTTAAAAATATATTCTGCATAAAATTCACTTGAAAATCCTAACACAATATAATTTCTTGACTAAAATTAAAGTATAACATTAAAGATTTTTAAAAAAACAACTTCCCATTTAAATTCAGCAGAAATACCTATACGAATAGGTGGATTTTATTTTTAAGGCTGGGACGTCATGTACTTACTGTAAGTTACACTGCTGGTTGGCACAGCCTAAAGTAGTTGCTAAATCAAAGAGCATTCCCTTGATACCATGCATTAATCCTCAGAGTTTAAAGTACTTGTAAAGTTAAAGACAAAACTACAGGCAAGTTAAGGTGCTTTTCCGCAAATCTCTTTGCAG
>PVJD01007411.1:0-84973 GCA_004026545.1 Mormoops blainvillei
GTGGTATCTTGTTAGAGCAGCCTGGAAGGGTTAAGTCAAAACCGGTGCAAATGCCTTTAAGAAACTGAAGTTCAACAGGAACCACTATCTGTGAGAAAAGATAAATAATAGCACCAGTGCCCAGAAAATGTAAAGAATTAAAGGACAATTTTTAGGTAAAATCTCAAAAACATGTGATGAGACAATACTGCCCAAAGCTTGGGCAAAAAGCGCTCTCAGAGCTCGCTGGTGGGCACGCGCATTGGTTAAGGCACCAACCAGAGGGCATGCGAAATGGGCAGCCAGGAAGTTGACCGAGACATTACTTAGAGGGGTGCGCTCAGGGTCGTGCCCAAGGATAAGCAGCGGCCACACTGGCGGCCACCAGGCCTGCGGGAGGGCGCTTTGGCCGAACCCTGGGGAGGAACTGCCCACCGCTTTGGGGACAGAGACGCGGCCACTGACCCACGGAGGCCTGCGGCTCCCCGTGCGCCCTGCGCCCTGGCGGCCGCAGCCGGCTCCTCCCAGGGAGCCTGAGTGGAAATCGGGGACGAGGACAGGTCAGTTTCCCAGAGGTCAGCCTCCGGGGGCAGAGAGAAGGCAGAGGGGCAAACACAGGCTCCAACACGGAGACCAGCTGACGGTATCAGTTTTCAATGAACACCCTTGGATCCAGCAATCCTGCTGCTGGGAATTCACTCTGCAGAGAAACTCAAATGCATGTGCAGTTGGAAAACACAAACCAGGAGTATTTTGCATGTGTCGAGAGCTCGCTATACAGGAGGCGGCAAGCGAGGCACTGGATACTAGTCCTTACGAGGGTCCTATGAGTTTGTCACTGTTGCTACTGCCATCTGACACTTAGGAAAGTTGGTCAAGCAAAGACAAGGTCACAGAGTTAATGAGAGACAGCAGCACTGGAATTTCAACCTGGCCAATCTGAATGCAGCTACGAGGACTGCACAGTAGCCTTGTTTGTAAAAACAAAAGCCTGAATACAAACTCGAATGACCCTGATGTGGGGACAGGGTAGATAAATACAGCAAGTGTTCTGCTAGGGAAGGGAAGGGAAGGTCGCTGAGACGCGCCCTGGGGGAGGAGGCCAGAGCTCGGTGCTGAAGCCCGCATCTGCGCGGGGGCAGGGAAGGGACCCAAGAAACCCAACAGTGCTCACCTTGGTGCGGGAGGGCCGGGCATCCAGGGAGGATTTTCTAAAGTACGCCTTTTTAGTCTTGTTTTGGTATTTTAATGTACACATTATTTTTCAATAAATACATGCAGTTAAATAAAAAGTCACCCACATACACACACAAACATAATAAAAGTGCCACCCTCATTTTTTAAAGGGAGGAATGAGGTCAACGCGAGAAACGTCCAAACCTGTAAGAATTTTTGTGAGTTTATTTGAGCCAAACTGACGACAACTGCTGCAAAGCCGAATCTCAACAAATTGAGAAAATGATCCAAAGAATGGCACTTTTGCGTCTGGATGCAAAAGAGGGTTACAGGACAGCACTGGCGATAGATTAGGGAGGGTGGGGGCGGGGCAAGGCAAGGGAGCCTCTGCTGATTGGGCGCAGGGTGAAATGGACAGGCACATACTCCTTTTACCCAGGTGGGTACAGGGGAGTTAACAGTTAACACGGTAACAGTAACAATCGGGGCTTTCTGGTCTCCACCCGCTGCAGTGACTGTGCCCTGAGGGTTCTGGACAAAGGTCCTTACCAACATTCCAAAGGTTTGCTATGGTACAGGCAAACAGCCGACTGGCGGGCTCAGTCCAGGGAAAGACTGACCTTTGTCCGGGAAGTTACCGGCCTAGGATTGGACTGCCCGCCATGCTCAGCTTTTAGTTACAATGCTCTCATTTCAGACCTTCCTATGGGGTTACTTTCGGTCTCTGATGGGCCTCCCTGTGGGCTTGTCAGGTGAAGTGTGTGCCCCCTTTTCGTCCACAGTTGCTTTACAAAGAAGATGAAGAAAAACACTTGGTTATTTTCCTTGCTCATGGTTACCTCTTACGAGCATTGGTGCTGAGTCCGGGGAGGCAGCAGAGAACACCGCTTTTCCTGCTTTTTTCAATTCAGACCTACTTTTAAAAGCCCTCGTCCTTGGGACAGGGCGAGGGGACTGGAGCGAGTCCTAGAGGAGGGGTCACTAACGCGACTGGAGTCTGAACTAGTGAAGGGAGAGCTCCCTGGGAGGTGCTTCTCTCTCCTCGGCCTAGCTCAGCTGTGGCCTCTCCCTCCAAACTACCGGCGCGCATCCTCGGGCACGGTGGGCTCCAGATTTTCTGAGCCGAAACACATCTTGCAGAGGAGCGGCAGTTACAGGAAGGCACTTTAGGATGAGGCGGTACCTGGTTCCTAGCGTGTATGTGGCCGCGTTTTGCACACCGGGACTGAGAGCCCTGCAGGAGCAGAGCCGGCGGGGCTGGGGCAGGGCGCTGGCCCAGTTTCTCCTGCCTCCGGGCCCCCTCGCTAGAACTTCTTTCTCTGCCTGTCTCAGAGGTCCTCGGCCCTCCTGTCCCCCTCTCCCCAGTCTTCCTGAGTGATCTCACCTTCAGAATGAGGACACCTAGCCTCAAAGTGGAGTGACCTGTCCAAGGTCGCACCATGTGACAACATCAAGCGAGGGTCTGTTTAGTCTAAGTCTGTTGTGAGTCAGGCACTGGGCCCCGGGGATGCAGATGGGAGCAAGATGTTCTCTCTCCCTCCAAGCCGTGTAACCCACACGGCCCTACAGCCCTTCCCCTCGGCCCTTTTTCCCTGCCTGTCTAGCTTCTACTCACCATTCAGGGGTCAGTTTAGATCCACTGCCTCTGGGAAGCTTTCCCTGACACTCTTGGGACCAGCTGGGGGCACTTTCCCCTGCTGTGCACGTCTGGCACCCGCTCCCAACGCCCTGGCACCTCTCCCACGGCCTCATTCTGCCCCACTGGGCCTCCACGTCTCGTCGCGCTGAGGTCTTTTCCCTGCTGGAGCTGAGGACGCAGAGCTCGCCAGGCCAGCAGGAGCCACGGCCCTCGCTCACCTTCCAGGCAGGCCAGCTGCCAGGTGGTGGGTACTGAGGGCGCTGAGGGCTGCGGGGTTGCGTCTGCGACACCACCACGGCCCCACTGCCTCGCACCCAATGCCTGGCCTGTGGACATTGCTCAGAAATCGTTTGCTTTACGGGGAATGAACGCATACAGGAATGAATGAACCACCTGACTTTATGCTAAATGTTGGGGCAGAACTTTGAGAAAAGCCTCAGGCAGAGATAAAAAAGCAGAGTGCGAAAGCTATTACTCTGTGTGGAGGTAGAAGAAGGTAAGCCCTATCGATCCCGTGATTTTGAATTTCATTTAATGTAGTCCGAGTGTGCAGATACAGGATCTACTTTTCTTTGCTACAAAAATTCTGAAGAATCTTACTTTGGATACACATTAACGAGTCTAGTCTGCCCAATAGGTGAGAAAATCAACACAGTATATGGGTTAGAGGAACAAGTCTTTCAAATTCAAGCTCTGCAGTGTAGTCAGGTCAGACAGCATTGCCACCTAGTGGGTAGTAACAAATTCCACATTCTCCCTGGAACTATTTGTATGTGCCATGGATTCTTTTTGGTAAATTACTGTGAACAAGGTTGTTCTGCAACGGAACTGAAACACGCTATTTCAGAGAGCATTCTGTTGGCCTGCAGCTTAGGAGATCTGACTGCTTAGCCTGAAGTGAGCTGGGGGCTTCTTCCACATGCAGACTTTAAAGCTCGGTCTGACAGTGCCACTTGTGTGGGTTCTGGGGCTGGGAGTCACCCCTCGGTCGTGTAAAAAGGGAATGAAAAGCACCTGCCAGCCAGTACGCAGATGATGCAGGGGGATCTTGTACCTTGGGTACAGTACAGCACGGGTCTCACGGAGCTGGAAGGCCAGACACAACATGAGCGCCTCTGTAACTGACATTTGCGGGGAGGCTGGGTAGTCATTTAAAAAAAATGAAAAGCCACAAGTGAAATTAACTGTGACTAGGTATATTAACGCAACATATCTAAAGTGTCATTTCAACATGTGATCAATACCAAAAGTTATATAAACGTTTTACATTGTTCTTTTTGTACTAAATCTTTGAAATCCGGTGCTGGTGAAAGGGTGGTTGCAGACCCTGGGGCTCCACGATTTTTTCCTAAATTAAGCATCATCTCCTTCCAGATGCTGAAATTAAGAAAGTCAAAGAACACTGAAATGCCTAAAAACAAGTCCCCATGCCATTCCAGACTAACTGATACTACGGGCAAGTGTAGATGACATTTGGCTGAACGGGCTTGAGAACACGTGGGGAAAACCATCAGTTTTCTCCTAGCTCTGCAGTTTTTTAACTATAGCGACCCTTAGAATCTGCCCTCTGGCTTGTTGTCCAGTTTCACAAGGAAGACAACGTTTCTTCCCAGCTTTTTAGTTCTGGAAAGAAATAACGTCATTATGAACTTTGTTTCACGCTTTACCTAGAGCAGGCAACCTGAATGTTACTTTCTACGCACTCTCGACTGTACACTTACCCATTTGGGCTCTTGTCAGTGACCCTCTTCATTACGTGCTGACTGGTGACATTGGGCAGTCAAGAGTCCCTGTGCGGACTGGTTGATGCTTCAAAGTCAAGGGACACAGTGCCCACACTTGTCACCATTCTCATTCCAGAAACCCGGCTTTCTGTTATGTCCTTTACGAATTCAGATTTCATGCGTTACAGTTTCCTCAAACGAAACCAGGGCCATCCGACTAAGCTTTGCACATTCTGAGCTGTCAAAAGAGTTCCGGGGAGGGAGGCGGCAGGCATGCAGGCACCAGGGTCGTGGGCTAGGAGGGAGAAGCACGTGCTCAAAGTGGCGTGGGGCAGAGGGAGACCTTCCCCCCTTCTGAGGACGAGGAAAGTAGGGAAACGGGAGTGCAGACTTCCGCGACACCTGCGGCAGAGGGGACAGACGCCGGTGGGCCCGATGCACCACGCCCACAAAGGCGGCTATCGGAGGATTTGGCGGAGTAATAAAAAAGGCTGGCCGCAGGACTCTCGTCGCTCCGAGTTGCAGGGCAGCGGTGTCCCGCGTCTGGAACCTGCGTGGTGCCCGAGCGCAGCTCGATCCCTAAGAGTCAAAATGCAAAAAGCCCGAACGTCAAGGCTCCGCCCACGGCCGGGAGCCCGAGGAACCAGGGCTGCACACAGACACGGAGAGCCGAGCTCTGTACACGCGATACGGCCATCCCGCCGGTGTCTGCCCCTGGTGGAGGCGGCTCTGCCCGCTCCACGGGGCAGTCCCGCGAGCAGTCGGAGGTCCGCACCCCGGACAATGCCTGGACTTACTGGCGCAGAGACGCGCCGGGCCCACTGCGCAGGCGCAGGCAGGAGCCGGCCGGGGCAGGGCCGAGGCAGGCGGCGATTGGCCGGACTCGGGCGGCCCCACCCCTCGGCAGGGTCACGTGACCGTCGGGGCGGGGAAGCGGCTCAGGCGAGTTTCCCCGCTCGGCGGAGGTGGGGACCGGTGCCGTTGGGCTGCGGCGTTGTGTCGGGCGCCGCGGCCAGGACTGAGCGGATCCCTTCAGCGAGTGAGAGTGGTGGCTGTCCGACCAGCCGCTTCGCGCTCCGGCCGCCGGCATCGGGCCTCCTGTGAGTCGGCGGAGCCGCGTAAGTGGGTTTTTAGAACGGCGGGAGCGGGGCGGTCGGTAAAGCGCGGGGCTGCCCCATTGGCTGGGCCGATTTTGGCGCGCTCCTTGTGGGTTCCCTATTGGCTGGCGCGCGGGAGCCCAGCGTCCCGTGCTGGTCGGGGTCGGGAGGCCGTGCGGCAGGCGGTGTGCGGGGCTCTGCCCCGCGCCTGGCAGTCGGGGGTGCGGAACGGAACGTTCACCCTCGGCACTAGCGACTGGCGGTGATCGGGGCGCACACTGGGCTGCAGGAGAAGGTCGCCGAATCCTGGCCCCCCGTGAAAGAGCGGCACTGGTGTTGGGGACACCACTTCCCCTGTGTCACCATTTCCTTTGGACTCAGGGCTGTGCTGGCGTCTTCTAATCTAGTTGCAAAGAACCGGGGAGACAAGTAGGGCGCCAGGCTGCAGACAGGAGTGCGACAAACAAGTGGAGGCTTGAGCTTACCTTGATCGGTGGCTTTCGGCGTTTGTCATGTGACACGGCCGAAAGCACATTTAGGTCGCACTTTAGGCTGCAGCCGTTCGGCTACAAGAGAAGATTCCCGAAGCAGAACCAGCTCCCCCCGTGCCGTGCATTCGGACGTTTTCTCGTCTTTTCAGTGTCATTCTGATCAATTGTTTTTTTTCTAAACTGTGTTGGTGACCCACTGAATGGTTGTGGGGCCCCGGGCCGCGATCCGCCGTTTGGAAAACGCCAGCCTGGCTCAATCCAGCGCGTGCCGTCCCGCATTTGCTTTACACGAAATAGAATAGAAAGTCGGGTGCATCTTCTGAACTTTTTAGTTTGCGTCCGCGGCCCAGTGGTGTGATTAGCCCCAGTACATATCCCTGTACCTGCCGCCCTCTCTTCTCAGCTCCGGGCGGCGCTGAAACATTTCCTACAAATGTAAATGAATTATCTCATTTGATCGGATATTACGCCACCATCAGGCCATTGCGGGTTACCAGAGCCAAGTCGACCATAGCTTGTCTGCCTTGGAAGGGGCGAAATCGGGGCGCTGCCCTCTAGGCCTGGTGTGCGCACCCCCAGGTATGCGTGCTTCGCCTTTCCTGGAGACATTTCCCAGACCCGTGAGAGCCATTCCAGGACTCCGGAATGTTGTGTGCGTTTGTTTAGAATACACGTAGTTTTCCAACCAGAATTATTGTGCGTGTGTGTGTATAAAACATAGATGTCAAGGGGCTTCTGTCACTTTAGTGCTCACTGAAGCTGAGAAGAGAGGTTCCACCACCCACAGGTGAACATCTAGGCTCCGCCTGCAGGCACGGGCCACACCTGCTTTTGAATGAACTGCGCTTTTGCCCCACCAGGTGCACCATGAATCCCACTGCGAGGCAGAGACAAGAAGGGACCCAAGGGCCCATGAAGGTATGTGGCGGGGTCTGTTCCTCTGTAGGGAAGGCATGTGCCCCAAGTGTTTTGACATAATTGAGCCAAATTTAACCTGGCTATAGTTTCCGTCAATTTTAAATTACCAATTTTTTTCCCAGAAGAAAAATAACAGTAGAGAACCATTAAAGAACTTATGGTCAAATGTTAAAATTTCTGATCCACAGACATGGGCTATCTTCCCATTTATTTAGTTTCTTTCAACAGTGCATTGTAGTTTTCAGAATATTGAGCTTTACAGTTCTTTTGTTCATTTTTTCCCTAAAATGTTTTGTTTTTAATGCTATTGTAGATGGAACTGTTTCCTTAAGTAAATTTTCATTGTGCTCGTTGTTCCTGTGTAGAAATACAATTGGTTTTTGCATCTCGAATCCTGCAGCCTTGCTGAACTTGTTTATTGGTTCTAGTGGCTTAGAGTAGATTCCTTAGGGTTTTCTATAAACAGGATTATGATTGGTTATCATGGCTTCCATTCTACTCATGGATTCCTTGCTAATTATATGCAAAGTTCCGGATGACTGTGCCCATGTGCTTTTTTTTTTTTTTTAAGAAGTCACAGAATCTCAAATTGTTTTCTAAAAAAATTAAGGCCCATAGTATATACACACCTTTTTGGTTGTAATGATACTATTACCCCAATGCATAATCTGTATAAAGAAAATGATAATAGCAGTATTATGTTTTGGGGGATAGATGCTATAAAGCTTATGTTATAAAAGTTCAGTCTTGGAAATTGTCTTCTATTATGAAAGCTCCAAAGTTGTATTTGTTTCTGTTTGACGGGAGACTATGGACTAATCTAAATTATATCTGAAATGTTGGTGTGGCATTTGCCCTCCCGGTAGCCGGCGTTTGTTCTTCAATTAAACAGTGAGATAACCATCAGCAGGAGTAACCTGACCGTGGGAAGGCGCGCCGGGCGCGCGGGGCAGTGTGCAGCCAGCCGCTTTCTCACGCGGCTCCGGTGTCCTGCCCTTGCTGACCTTGTTTGAGGACCCACCATTGTTTGCTGTCCCATGGTTGCAGGATAACTAATGGTTTTTTGCAGAACTGGAGAGAGCTTTCAGAGCAGGAAGTGGACAGGAAGGTATTTGCCTATCACAAGGAAGGCTGCATTTTCCCAAACCAGGGTGGGGACCCGTCGCAGCAGTCAGTGTGCCGCTAGCCGGACTTGGGGGCCGCCCCCTAGAGAAAGGGCTTGAAGCCAGACTGCTGCCGAGGCCGGGGGGCGGGGGGGCCGCCCCGGGACCGGTTTTGTGTGAAGCCTGTTCTCACGCTGTGTTCCTTTGGTGAACACAGGGAATTGTGTTAGGGGACAGTCATGGTCTGAGGAGGTCTGAGACGGATCCTGTCGATTAGGGGGAGAATTGTTTTGCAGTGTGAATAAGTAACCTTTCCCCCCCAATTTACCTATTTTGTGGGTTTTTACAGTGTGTCAGGTTCGTGTGATGTGACACATTCTTAGAATTTCTTCAAACTTTATTATAATGTTATTTTTTTCTTTATTTTAATTATGGGGAAATAAATTTGTTTAGTTGGTTAAACCAATGTTTTGCTCACACGTACTATTATAAAATTGTATAGCCGACCAAATACAGGGTGGGTGGGGCAAAGTAGTAGGTTTTCAGTTGTTTGTGTGGAAAGGAATTCATAAATAAATAAAACAAGAATAAACGTGTTTCCCGTACTCACAACCGTAGCCCTATTTTCCCTGCCCCCGTGTCAGTGTCCTTGGTATTTTCTCCTCCTCAGGTCAGGGCTAAGGCAGCAACAATCCACGAAGCACTCGGTGACCAGGTAGCGCGTTCTCCTGACTTTCAGGGCAGCCCTGCCCCGAGGAGGACGCTGAAGACGATCCAGCCTTCCGCCGCCGGGCCCCTCGTGGGAAGGGAGAACGAGGTGCGCAGTGAGACCGTGGCGAGCTCGCCTCGCTAGGGGCGCCTAGGCCGTTGGCGTTGGGAAATAATTTCAGAATAACTATTGCGTTTTCCCCGGCAAAGGGGTTTTTATTTCAGTTGTTCACTTGAGAAAGTTCAAACTTGATATTAATAGAATGTTGGTGTAACGTTGGTAGAACTGAGACGACATAATATGTTATAAATTAACCTGTAGGAAGAATGTTTGGATGTTTTGAAAATGAAAACGTAGATTCCTTCCTTAACTTCTGTCTATAAACGGCGGAATCACGGGTGGACGTGTCTAGGCTTTTGCACATGGAAGATACTGCCTTTCCATGGTACCGAATTGTTTTAATAATAAAAATGATTTCAGTTAAGCCTTAGACTCAAGTCTAATCCAAAACAGTTGCTGCAAATGAAATTTCTAAAATATACCTATACATTTTGGTAGAGTTTTAAATTGTGTGATTTTTTTAAAAAAGAAAATCCAAAGATGTCAATAAGATGCAGATAGATGAGTGCTCTGTTTTTAATACATAAATGACAGAACCATTGAGCTTTCTTTTTTTATTTCTTAACAGATTTATTAAACGGTGATTGTATATTCTTTTAAAAATTTCGTTATATTTATATTTTACCTCTACATTGTCCTTGATTTTTTTCTTCTGATATTCATTTCTGCTTTTACCCAATGGCTTCTCCTCCTCCTCCCTTTTTCCTCTTTTCTCTGGACTCTAACAATGCATGCCGTTCTCCAACGGTTCTTTCTTCTTCTAAACACATATTCTTCAGCAGCTGTGCCTGCTCTAGTTCCCAAGTCTACTCAGCTTTCTTGTTCATTAGATCAAAATAAACGAGACTGATGTATGTGTCTCCATTGTAGTCGGTTAAAGGCTTGTCCAAAGCGAAACATTGGGATGACCAGTTAACATCTAAGAAATCCAGCCCTGGAGTTACCGTTGTCCCAGAACATAGTGACAACAGAGACCCCAGAGGAGTCACCCAGGAAGCATTTGACCTTATGGTTACAGGTATGAGAAGACTAATTGTAATAAAGGCCAGTGTTATTTGTTAGGAGTTCTGCCCACAGCCTCTCAAGCTGGAGACACTATGAGATAGTTTGCTGGAATGTTTTGATAATATTTCAAATATACAAACACTAAATTTGGACAAGTCTTACTGTTTCGTAAGATTCAGATATGGCTGAAATATTAAAAGGATAGTGATTAATATGGCATCTTGGATTAATATTAGTCTTTTCAGGAAAAAAAGCGTCTAGAGACAGAATTTGAAGAAGGGGATTTGAATGCGCCAGGAGAACAGGAAACAGGGGGCCAGCAGGGGTGAGGCTGGGGCGGGGGGCGTGAGCAGCCCACGCGAAGTAAATGCTAGTTTGTAATGGTGTGAAGGTTGACGCCAGAGGGGAAGCTGGTGACGCGTTTTAGGTTTTAAGGAAGGTCATCGATGCCGTTCCTGATGAGAAGAGCGGAGGCGTAGAGAAGTGGATTGGTGCCTCAAGGCCATAGTGTCGCCGGAGCTCACTTTGACTTGTCTGGGGAACCGTGAGGTGGGAGGTCAGCAGGCTAAGGAGGGAAGGCCGGTGTGGAAGTCCGGGAGCTCGTCAGCAGCATCGTGGATAAACAGTAGGGATTGTGACACTCAGATCTGATGTCGTTAACACTGGTGGCACAACACACCCAGGTCACGCGCGGAGACCAACAGCCCCCATGGCACGCGCTGAGGTAGCTGCACGGGTGGGAGCAATGAGCCCTCGCGCCTCGGACACAACTCCAGCCCCAGGCCTTCCCTGGGCTCTGAAAAGCCTTAAGATGTCGGCAAAAATAAAGTAGAAAAAACTGACTTGGTTTTCTAACTTTATTTTTATAGTAATAGGTATTAATAAGATTGTAAATGCTTTTAAAATAGAAAAAATTCTGGGGTTTTTACAGCAGTGTGGAACAGTGGCGATTTTCAAAGTTACATGTAAAACATTAATTTATTTTAGAAAATCCATCCTCCCAATATTGGAAAGAAATGGCAGAACGACGGAGAAAGGCCCTCTGTGAAGCACTTAAGGAAAATGAGAAAGTAAGTACTTAATAGAATTTGGAATTTTTATTATTTTTTTTTATAAATCAATAAGGACATGCTTATTGATTTTAGAGAGAAGGGAAGGGAGGGAGAGAGGGAGAGAAACACCGATGTGAGAGAGAAACGTCGAGTGGTCGCCTCTCCTATGCGCGCTGACCCGGGACCATGTCCGCGCCCTTTAGTTTACGGAACGATGCTCCAACCGGCTGAGCCGTGTCAGCCAGGGAGCTTTTTTACATTTCAGTATTCCATTTGCTGCTTAGCCTATTTGGGTAGAGCAATATAAACTAGCTTTAATTTCGGCCTAAGAAAAGTTTAATTAGGTGACTGTGACCAGGATTATTATACAAAAAGAAGCCTGTTGTGTTGAGAACCAAAGGTAGTGCCTTTGTTAGGGACTTTGCCAAACGGGCCGTCAGTTATACCCTGGGAGGCATATCGTTCGGTTTGTAGCATGGAAATCTGGGGAACAATGAGCTTTGTTTGTGTCCTGTAGCTTTATAAAGAAATTGAACAGAAGGACAATGAAATCGCCCGCCTGAGAAGGGAGAACAAGGACTTGGCCGAAGTGGCGGAGCGCGTGCAGCACATGGCGGCGGTCCTGGAGGTGGGCTTCCCGTGCTCCCCGATCCCTGCCACCCCCCTTCTGTGAGCCCGAGTATGATGAGCACGCGTGGGGCTCTCGCTCCCCGCTGGGCCCCGTGCAGTCTGCGGAGTGAAGCAGGTCCGCTATCCTGTTGGGGCTTCGTCCCCCTCACCCGCAGGGCGGGAGCGGTAGGGCCTCCTGCGTGGGTCGCTCTGAGAGCGGGGAGCCCTAGGAGGCGCGCAGCGACGGCGCGTCCGCACTTAGCGGGAGGACCCGGGATGGTGAGGTGTTGTTGGTTATTACGAAGTAAAGGAACATTGGTTTTTCTTACAGGGATGTACAAAGAATTAACTTACATCTGAAAAATTGTGGAAAGGTGTTATATTTCACAATGGACACGTTTTTAGACAGCTTTTTATTTAACTTTAATGCCATCATGACATTACTGTTTTTTATAAAACTGTTCATTGGTACACTACATAAGTTTGGTGGTCTCTCCTGACTTTCTTTAAAATTTGGAAAAAACTTATTTGTTTATAGGAATTAGTCTCATGACTGTTACTTTACCAGCCTTCGCCTAGAAGACAAACCTTAAACTTACTTGTGTGCAAAAACTCATCTTGCTGATGAAAGATTTTCAAATAAAACCATTTTCATACTGAATTGCCTACATTTTCGGGCCATGACAGACGTTAACGTGTGAGGTTTTCGTTTGGAGATACTGTGGTTAGTTGCGTCACCCGCACGGAAGTGCTGTGCACGGCGGGTTGGCGGCGGGGACAGCGGGCCCTTGGCCGCGGGCGGCCTGAGACGGGCTGCTTTCATGCGCTGGCGTGTCAGTGCCTTAAAAACTGAGCGACTAGGAAGCCACGTGACTTTGCTGAAATACGATCTAACGTGGTGGAGACTCGGACAGAAGGCCGGGCTTTCGGTGACCTTAATCCGGAGGCATCGTGTAAAGAGCCTCCCTGGGATGCGAAGGCCAGAGTGCTAGCACTGACGAGGGTGTGGGTTTTCAGGCTGTTACGATAAATTTTTGGTTTATTCTTTCAAAGAGACTAAACGGCGGACCTCTGGATGACTTCGAGTCGCCGGATAGTCAGGACTTTGATTCTGAAGAGGAAACTGGCGAGGACTCCGAAGCAGAAGACTCGGGAGCCCGGGGCTGCGCCCGAGAAGCCGCGCCTTCCTCCGCAGAGGCGCAGCCCCGGGCCTGAGGCTCGGGGGCCCGGGAGGCTCGGCGGGCGCGCCGGCCAAGGCCAAGCTCGCCTCCACCGCGGGCCTTCGGAGCAGGGCAGGCAACTGCACTGCAGACTGGAGGTCACACTTCCTCGTTTGGGTCCTGGGCACCTACTGTTGTTTCAAAGCACAAATACTATGTATTTTAATCTGTGGTGTTTTATGTAAATAGCATTTTCTCGGATGTCAGACACTACTTGCATGTATGATAAATAAACTTCAGCGCCCCACGAGCATCGCGTGTCTCTTGGAAAAATGAAGTCTGAGTGACGTGTCTGTGTCGGTGGTTTTATAGCTCCCTTTCTATTCCTCTTATTTTGGAGGAAACGAGGAGACGATGAATTTGTGTTTGCCCCTATTTACACCTAAATAGTTGAGGTTTGACTCCTGAACCTGGCTTTTAGTTCAGGCTCGCTGTAGGGACTGTTGGTTTCCAGACCCTGTGACCAGATGTTTCTCCTGAGGAGTCGGGACAGGTGAGCACGTTGCTTCCGAGGCGCTAACGCACACCTGAGCAGCAAGCGAAGGCCTCGCCTCGGGGGCGGTCAGACTCTTGGGAAGTGCGCAGTGATGGGGCGGCGTGAGGGGACGGGTGAGGTCCCGCGAGAGATGCAGGAATAGCTGAGGGCCCTGGGACTTCTGTGCACGTGTGTCTCGATACAGTACAAAGCACACATACGTGGGAGGGACGAGAAGTAAAAGTGTGAAATTCAGTGGGGGCGGGGGGTCCCATAAGTCCTTCTGAAGGAAGGAAAGGGCAGGGAAATTGTTTGCAAAGTCTGCAGCTTTGGGACCGAGAACGTTCCGTGAGGAGCACACAAGGGTCTTGGTGTGAAGTGGCCGCAAGGAGCCGCATCAAGCGTTAAAGGGCTCCTTCAGGCAGACTGTTTGTCCTGACAGGTTTTAATTTTATTTCTGATACTGAAGTAGAGCCTACCTCTCTACTACAGTGCTTGAATGAAGTCTTATAAAATGGGAGCTATTATTAATCTATAGTAGGGATACCTAATAGAAGTTTCTGAGTCGTAAATAGCCGTGGGGTCCAGTGTGATAGCCAGTGGGCCGTATGTGGCCGGGGTCGTCAGGACGTGGCTGCCGTGAAGGAAGGACTGAAATGCCAGTTTGTTTTCAGTGGCCACTGTATCAGATGGTGCAGGTCTCTGTTTAGGTGGGGGGGAGGGGGGCCACCAGCCTAGAGATAGAATTGAAGGAGAGTGCTGTTTTTTTTTAACAGAAAAAAATGATTTAAAGAATTAAGTTTGGGTTAAGGGGAGCGGGAAATGAGCGGAGAGGCCGTCAGAATGGGGAAGAGGAGAGCTCCAGGAGACGGGAGCCGGGCCAATGGGAAGCATTTCTGGAGAACGCCAAAAATGGACTGCCAGGATTTGGCGGCAGGGAGGGGGATGGAGGATTTTAAAATTTAAGAGTTAAAATTATTAATCTTCTAGAAGACAATACAGGGAAAAAAATCTTAGCGACCTTGGATTTGGCAAACACTTCTCCAGTGGGCCACTCCTAGTGTCTACCTGAGACAGCGAAGCCCACGTCCACGTGGGGAGTGGTCCGCACAGCCTCAGTTTTATTCGTAGCAGTCGGGGTGTCCGTCCACAAGTGAACGGGTAAGGAACTGTGGCGTGTCCACACGATGGAATGCGGCTCAGCAACAAAAAGCAATTGGAGAGCAGGACGTAGGTATCAGTGAAGAAGAGTGAGAAACCGGGCGGGACACGGGAGTGGTGCTTGGGGCCGTGGTGAGGGGCTGTGGGTGGGGTTAGGATTTGGCATGCCTGGGTGCCTTGGCTTAATGTCACGTAATGCCCTACAAAACCTGCCAATGCCCCTTGCATCCTCCTGAGACTTCCCGTTTCATGAACTCAGTCTTCAGGAGGTCATTTTTAAACAGCAGTGTGTTCCCTAAGTTTGGTTCTTGTAGGAACTGAAAATTGACTTGGGGGTTTTCGACCCCCTAAAAGAAAAACACTGGAGAAGACTCAATCATCTTCTGTCGTTTATTTCCGTTCTCCGGGGTCATCCCTGGGCGCTGGGCGAGGAGGTGTTAGTTCTTGTGGAAACCGATCAGGAAATACAGCGCCTGCGCAAAGTTCTCCGGCCACCCCGACCAGTCCCCCCTGGCCAGCAGCTGCAGGTGGCATTTCAGGGACCTGTGCTGCTGCAGCTCTTCCATGAAGGCCCAGTTATTGCACGTCATGACAGAGAGGACGTAGCACGTCCAAAATTTCACCAGGAGCTGGCTGTTGACTTCACTCTTGGAAACCGACTCAAGCGGGTGGTCAAAAACGGCAGTGAGGATCGGGATAAACCGCAGGAAGCGGGCTCGCCGCTGGCTGGCGGGGTCCAAGTAGCACCAGCACGCCATGCTTTGGAGCAGCAGGATTCTTATCTTTGGTGCCATCTGGTGATTTTGCAGCAAGAGGGCGACTTCCTTCATGTACTGGGCTGCGATGTTCCCTGCCACCGGGCCTCCTGCAAGACAAGCATCTGCGTTTCCAGAAGGGATCTGGGGTCCCTGGCGGCCAGGGACTAGCAAGCTCAGGTGTTCCTACTCTGGTTGCTAATTACGGACACTTGGGTACTTGGGAACGTGTGCGGGGACAGGGGAGACGTGAGAGGCTCCGGGAGGTCCCTGCCTACCCAGGTCCCCCGGGTCAGGCCCCTAGGAAGCCAGTAAGTCTCCCTCGTGGCCTTATTCCTGATTCTCCTCTGCCTTTAGGACTTGAAGGGATACCGGAGTGTGAGAGCACCAACGGGGAGACCGGAAGGCTGCGCTGCCGAGCCGGGCTGGTGGTCGGGGCGGTCGTTCAGGAGTTGCCCATCACTCTGCCCTTCTCTCCCGGCCTCCTAACCCACGTCGCAGCCCAGCTCCCGCAGGGTGGGACCCACATGACCTCAACAAGCTTTCCCCACTTTGCTCACTGAACCCAGTCTGGTCCTGGACTCCACGTTTCTCGTGTGTATACCTGACCCCGATCTTCCTAGTTCGGATCCCAAACTCTGAGAAAGCGGAGGCGGAGACTATGAAGATGGTGGGGCAGCTGGCGTCACTGGCCGGAGCCCCGCCCTGGAGTTTCCACCTGGCCTGCGTTTCTCTGACGTCCCAAGAGTGTCCTAGTCAGCATTAAAGCCTTAGTGGAAGCTGGGGCATGAACCTCTCCCCTCTGCTCCCAGCAGCGCAGCTGGATCAAGGTAAAGGGTTCTGACTCTCGTATAAGCAGCTCTTCCCCCAAACGGGGGATGCAGCTGTGTAAGGAGCTGGGCCCACCCTGCGGTGGGAGTCTCAGTTTCCTCTCTTCCCACCGTCTCTGTGGCCCCCAACCCTTGAAAACAAACAGTAAATGTTTTCTCTCACGGACACAGTCTTTGAAATATTTAATCTATCAAACTACATCTAAGGAACTCATTTTCCCATTAAAAACCGCCCTCCCGACACTTAGCTACTAGCCAGGACTTTCAATAAGGAGATGTGTTGAGGACTATGGATCAATAACAGGTCATAGCACACCCTTAAATTTATTAGGGGGGGAAGAAAAGGAACGCGTGTGGACTTAATCGTTAGTCCGCTGCACGTTTAAATGGTTTGCCACTTAAGTTTCTAGCCAAGCAGACGGCAATCGCTTCTTCCCACGGGTGCGTCCGCCAGCTCTCCTGGCAGGTGTTCTAAGAGCACCAAGTTCTTATTTATTTTTCTAAGCTATTTTCTGTGCAGTGCAGTTTTACAAGATAAAAAAATGAAGTAGTCTGACTCACTAGGTTGGAACTATATGAACTCGGTGATTATATGAAATCCTTTAATTTTTTTCTTATGGTAAGAACTTTGATAGTCAATTTTTGAAGACATATTTTTAACTAACAAAAGCAGGGAACAATTAGTAATTCAGTTGATGGACACACTTCGAAAGAAACAGATCCTTGAGGGGAAAATAATCAGCAATAACTTTGGTGGTCAAAGACAAAAATACTAATAATTTAGCGAAGGAAGTACTACTGGAAGTTTAAGGCTAGAACATGACGATCACTAGCTGGCAGTGTTAAAGTAAGCGGAAGGATTTTGAAAGAGCTACGCTGGCACGCTGGGTAAGCCAGTACCTGTGAAGGCCAACAGTCCGATCTGATAGGCAGCCCGAGCCCTCTTTTCAAGGGCTAGAGATTGGTTCTTCAATATCTGGCCAAGCACCGTGATTTTTTCTTTGTGAAAAATGCTCTCGGCCGGAGGGACACGTTCGTCCTCTTCCCTCTTCATGAAGAAGCTCTTAACGTTCGAGCTCCAGAGTTTCTGCAGGCGCTGAAACAGCCCCACAAAATGCTGACAGACCCAAGGCAAAAGCCGCACACGAGAAGCCTCGGCCCCGGCCATGGCGCACGCAGGCCGCTGGGACTCCCGCTCTACGGCTGGCCCCGCAGGAACAATGGCCAAGAACTCGGGAATGCGTCGCCTAGCAACACAGTGGCTAGGACGACACAGGCCAGGGGAGCCAGGGGTGCTGGGGGTCGGGGCGTGGGGCCGGGGACCAGGCAAATGACGCTGGTGACCCTTGAGGCGCTCACAGTCTTTTTTCTCCTGGGAGCTTTACAAACTGAGAAGTAAATATCATTATCCTCATTTACGAATGAAGGAATTTCACGCTGAGAATGAGGTGTGGTGTGTGTTTATACCAACTCCAGAGGGCGTGCGGAAATAATGCAGCGGACACTGCAGGAGACTAGAAATTCAAAAATAACTTTTATTTTAACTTACACAATCAAGACAGTGATGAATACAAATGCCACAAAACTAAAAGCATCCCCTTCACCAAGAAATAAAATGCGGAAGTGAATACAAAAGGGATGGAGCCAATTACTCATGCGATATTCAAAAAAGTAAAAAAAAAACAAAAACCCACCACAAACCAAACAAAAACCCCTAACATTTGTGATTTTCCTTTCCATAAAAAGAATCATTTAAATCATTTAACACTGACTAAAGACTAAACACCCTACCTATAGACTGTACAGTGTACTTTAAAAGGAAGGTCATCTGCATATATATAATATTTATAAATATACAAATATATATACACAATATAACTTCACAGTCGAAAGGACTCTTTGCCAGAAAGCCTGGCAAACAATGTTAACTTTAAAATGAAATAAGAGTTGCTTTTAAAAATCTGGCTAAAATGTAAATATTTCCAATGACACCTAAATGGTATTGTCTACAAACACATCCAGAGTACAGTTTTAGCTACACTCACACATAATTTGACGTCTTGGCATATCTCACCTCGTTTACCCTTAAGGTTATTTTGTAGGAGCTCCTGAGAGGCCTTGTACTTTGCGTAATGGGCTTGTGACCCTGATCCGAGCAGTGAGGGTGGCTGCTGTTTGAACCGTTTGGCCGAGGGGACCCGGCAGCAGGGGCAGCGACCGCCCGCAGCGGCGCAGCCGGCTCCCCGATCTCACGGGCGCTTTCACAGAAGCAAGGACCCCTTTTGATGTCCTTCCACCTTCTGCGTTCTTCCACCTCAAAGAGCACCCCAGCTTTCTGAATCCGGGACTTTTGGTTTTGATTTGTCTTAGCAGCAAAGTACCTCTGTTGAAAAATATCGTTAAAAAAATGGCTGTTGTCCTTGAAAAAATAAAAGCTTACGGTCTTTGTTTTCGGTGCGTGTGGGTATAATCGTAATAAGGTGGTCTGCAATCATCTACCTGTTTTGGGTTTGTGTTTGTGTGTGCATGTGCGTGTGTTTTGTTTTGTTTACCACCATGGGAACGTGCTTTTGGAATTTTCAGGATGAAGAAAAGAAACAAGAAATAGCGGACATTGGAAAATATGAAATTTAAAAAACATTTAACTCTCACAACGCGTCGTTCTACCAGGTTCTGCAGGCAAACTTTTATTTGAAGAAACTCTTTTTCGTGTTTTGTACTTAAGGTAAAATTAGGTAGCTGGCGCGTTGCGGGGGGCGGCGGGGGCACTCCACTCTGAGAGCACGACGGAGAACTGCAAGCCGCACGACGTGTACCGGAGCATCCATCACAGGACTGTTTCACGCTTACGGAAGGGCTTCCAAAAAAGCACAAAGATGGCGATTTTAAAATTCCATACATATCAGGTTCGAGGGGCTCTTTTGCTAAGTCTTGTCAGATGCGGCCAACGTGCTAAACCTCACAAGGCCCCAGGTACCGGCCCCAGGACAGGGAGTTGCTGTGACCCGACTGAGAGCTGCCTGTCACAGCAGGACGACTGGCCGACACCCGACAGCCCGCTGCGAGTTTGAGACCCAGGCCCGCTCTGTCGCAGCACCCGCAGGAATAAAAGGCCCTTGCTAAGACAGCTCCGGGGCTGAGCCAGCCGGTCGTTAGAAGGCCGTGGCCACTTCCGTCCCGTGACGACTTCCGACACTGACACCGTCTCGAGGGAATTTGTCCAGCTGTTCGTATGCCAGCCGCCCGTCTTCTCCTGGGTGACAGTGTGAAAGAGGAACACAGCGTCAGCTTAACGTTTCCGCGCCCCGCTCGGGGCGATGTCCAGCAGGGATGGCCAGTTTTCGCTAATGTTACCATGAGGTAAGGAGGAGTCATCCTCTATTACGGTTCATTATGCTGTTTCTGGGTGATGTTCAGAATGTTTGAGGTGTGAAGGATGCCATGGGGTGAGCCCTGGCCTGTGTGGCTCAGTGGATTGCGCGCCGACCTGCGAACCTAAAGGTCGCTGGTTCGATTCCCAGTCGGGACACAGGCCTGGGTTGCAGGCCAGGTCCCCAGTGTGGGGCACGCGAGAGGCAGCCACACATGGATGTTTCTGGCCCTCTCTTTCTCCCTCCCTTCCCCTCTCTCTAAAAATAAAAAAATAAACCTTTAAAACAAATTGAAAAAAAAAAAAAGAATGCCAGGGGGTGAAACAGAGCAGTCCTGCGGGCATGTGGTGTCATGATTCCCCTAACAGACTTGCTCCCGCAAACCGCACAAAACCCATTTCAAACGCGTTATGGGTGCCGACATGGTGGGCCCTCCACGTCGGTGCGTGCGGCTTTTACGTAACTTCTGCGTGTTATATGTTGGCACATCTAAATGATCATTCATAAAAGTCAAACTTGGGCTTCCAAACTTCAGCCCACAAATGACTACGTGCCGTGTAAACATAGTGACAATGTCTACCACCCACGGCAAGTCCAGTTTGTCAGTAGGACTGTCTGGATCGGCCAATGTGTGTCTGTAAATTTGTGACTATTTTGCTCCATTTTTC
Source organism: Mormoops blainvillei (assembly GCA_004026545.1). Lineage (NCBI taxonomy): Eukaryota > Metazoa > Chordata > Mammalia > Chiroptera > Mormoopidae > Mormoops > Mormoops blainvillei. Next base: position 20,103 of record PVJD01007411.1, read on the forward strand.
CTCTTTTAAAAATATTATCAGAAAATGGAAAAATGAAGTATGGATGACTAAGAAGCTTCTGTCCATTAAATTCAGAGACTAAGATGGAAATAATTAGCTCAATCAGAGCTTTCTTATGAAGAAAAGCAAAAGGAAAAAGACTGACATTCTAGAAATCTATTGACATTGGTGGGTTTTAGAAACGCAGTAGGTTTATAATCTATTGCAGTGTCTGGAAACAGAGCCCCCCGGCAAACTGAGTCTGAAATAACCCCTGAGCAGGCTTTAGAAAGTCGTCTCTCACACCTACGAGAGCAGACTCCCGGGAAGGGGGACCGGGCAGGGTGCGTTTGGACCATGATCTGGGGGTGCGAGAGGGCCAGGGGCCCCGTGCACAGAACTCTGGAGGGGCCTGTGGCCAGTTCCTCCCAAGCTGCTGTCCGTGCAGCTGCGGTGACTCACTGGACGGGGTCAGCCCACTGGGGTCACACTGCAGAGACCTGCGGGGTGGCCGCGTGTCACAAACGCCTGGTTCCTCTCTTGGTTATTTCAGAACATGAAGGAATAAAAGAAGCTCGAACTAAAAGTACCCTGGGCATGTTTTTAGGGAAAGAAATAATTTCTATGCCGTAAGGACCAACTGTGTTGTCCTTTAAACGACCACGCCGGCTAAGGTTTCTGGGCCTGCGGCTATGCATTCAGCCTCAGAAAGGAGTCTCAGTAAGTGGTCACGCAGGAAGAACACTAACGAGGTGATGTTCACGGGGACGACAGTGGCCGGGATTCTCTGTGACCTTGTTAAGCCACCGGGGTCAGACAGGGGTGGCTTCTTTCCCAACAGGTACTATTGACTGATTAAGCCAAGGGCTTCCATGCAAACAACCTCATTAAAAAAAAACACACACACACAAAACCTCACCCAGAGACAGGAGTGTTTCTGAGGCCACGTTTCTGATTTCTTCAGCGTCGGACTGACACAGTGTCGCCAGCATTTTAATGCTTTCCGTGGCCTGCAGAGAGAAGGCAGTCTGTCAACAGCGTGTCCTCTCACGCCCACCGGGGCTGTGAGACAGCCAGTGGGGAGTCCCCAGCCCAGCTGGGTGTCAGGGGCCTGTGCACAGGTTCCTGGGCGCCCCTGCAAGGCACACCACGGTGAACGTCCTGGGACCGGGGACACGAGGCCCAGAGGAGCGGAGCACTAGCCTGCTCTTCCAGAATAGACTCTACTTCCCACCATTCTTTCCACTGTATCTCTCTGCTTCCACAGTAGCTCTTAACATTTAGCTTCTTTTTTAGCCAAACTAGAGGAGAGTAGAGGTCAAGGATGGGAAATGTCCCATTTATCCCTCCTTGGTTGAGCTCTCTCTGCACCATGCAGCTCACAGGCATGGGGCAGGTTGAAGGGGGTGGTGGCTGGTCAGCCTCAGACACCACGTGGTCCTGGCTCTCGGGACTTTACAGTCTGGGGGAGGGACAGAGTGTTAAACAACAACAGTAACTACTACAATGAATGACAGGCTGAGTTGGGGTGTGAGGGCCAGACACGACCCAGTGTGATCAGGGAAGACTTCCTGGAGGAAGGTGTGTCTTGGACAAGTTAGCTGCGTTCCTTTGGGCATGTGGTGGGGGTGCGCGTGTGTGTGTTTAGGGCGGGGGGAAAGAAATAAATTCTCGTCTGTGGGAACAGCTAGCGACAGAGCCGGGTCAAGGGGTCTCAGAGGCCACGGGGAGGGTTGCGGCTCGTTCTCAGATCACGGAAAGCCACGTAAGCGTTTGGCGCAGGGCATGTGTTTTATTATGAGCACTCACACTGTAGCAGAGAGGAGGCTCGGGTGGGAGCTCAGATTCTAGGGAGGCACGGAGACCCGGAGGGAGGGAGCTCGGGCCCTGGGGTAGCCTGGGGTAAAGGCGGGGCTGTTGAGGGATCTAGTTCTACGCGGCTGGACGGGGCTGCGGGAGGAAGAGGGTGAGCAGGGGCGTCGCTGCAGGGAGGTGGCTGTGGGCTCCGCTCAGATCCAGGAGACTGGAGGTGGGGTGGGACGGGTGGAGTCTGGGGTGCCTCCTCGTGGGAACACCTAACAGCGAGCCGGGTAATATAGGGGCCGGGAAATGCTGGGAGGAGCTGTTACCCAGGGAGAACTTGTGGAGGGGGAGCGGCTCCAAACCACACGCTCTCTCTGAGATTTGGAGGAGCTGATCGTGGGAACAAGTTGGGGTTTATTCCCTGGGAGAAAGCGGGGCTCCTGACGCAGAGGTGGTGGTGCTGGGGGCTGGAATGTGAGCTGCACTGAGGCGGGGCTGGGTGCTGGGAGATCTGCGGTGAGGCGGACGGGGACCTCGCACTGAGGGTCCCTGGATCGAGAACCTGGAGCCCCCCAGCTTGTGTTCAGTGGCTGCTGTGGGCGGGGAGCCTGCATCCGCCCTGGTTTTCACGCCCTGCGGCGTGGAGCCCGCGGGCGCTGCGGCTGGGCGGGGTTTAGAAAGGGTCCTTCATTCAGCACAGGGGACACCCCCGCCCCCACCCCCACCCCCTACCCTGCTCAGAAGAGGCCACAGGTTAGAACTGTAGCTTTCGCTGTGACCTTCGCAGTCCGGAAGCCACAGAACAGAGGGAGGCCGCCGTGCCTTCCTGCCGTGACTCACACCCTGTCGTAGCCATCGCCGCGGGCGCTGGCCGTGGACAGGCCCGCGTTTGACCAAGTAACAAGGCGGCACGATTTTCCGGAGCTGTTTCTCCTCCCAGGCCATGAACCTCTTCTCTGAGGTGCTGTCCCTGTCCCCTGCCCTGGTCCCCTCCACGGCAGCCAGTCCCGACGTGACGCCCTCTCATTCCTCTCTCAGAGGGGACTAGTCTCATTTTTTGCGACTCAGGGCGGCCAAACACGGCATCTTCATGCCTGACAGGTGCTCGCGTCGCTGGGGGGCCGTTCTCGGGGCGCCTTTCAATCGCACCTGCCTCTCTCAGGACTGCTTGCCTCTGACCCGGGCCAGACCGGGCTGCTCGACAAAAGCCCACCACGGGGACCGCCCGGGGCACCACCAGCACGCTGAAATTCTAGTCCTCTGCCAAGTGTGTGTGGCCCTGCTGGTTTTGTACACAGTGCAAACTGGAGAGTCATCCCCTCCTCCCTCTCTTGGGCTAAGACACACTTTTCTAGGACTGACCCGGAGGCAAGTTAAAACATAACTGCGTTCCGAAACGTCAAAGTCACATGTACTTACTGTTTAAGGAAGAAAAAAAAGAACTCCAGACCAATACCTAGTGCAAAAGCCTTGAGCAATGCCGCTAAGCCAGGCACCGCATGCACCGTGGAAAACCGTCCCGCGCCGGCCCCGGCCCCGGCCCCGGCCCGCCCCGCGCCGGCCCGCCCCGCGCCGGCCCTACCTGCAGGCTCCGCAGGGCCAGGCACGCCGCCTTCTGGAGCTGCAGGTCCGGTGCGCTCAGGGCCTCACAGTAACAGAGCACGGCCTGGACAGAAGCGGGGGACCGCGTGAGGCCACGCTCGGTGGCAGTTTTAGGGGTTTGTATCATTTTTACTACCCGAGACACACTACACGTAAAACAAGACACTCTGCGCTGACCTTCGGAGCAAAGAAGTCCATTACAATTCTTGTTTATTAAAAGAGCTTTCTCTTTTTTTTTTTAAATTCAATCCCCTGAGCACTTACACTGTGCCACGTCATGGACTCTGGAGAATATGAAGCTGGAAGATGCAAAATTATGAATCCAGCTTCCAAGGGGCCTCCAGGTCCAGCAGAAATGCTAGGACTATGTAGAAGGAACTGCATTATCTCGCGAGAAAGCTACAGGGTGCTCGGTCGGTCACAGGGAGAGAGCCATTCAGGCTGGAGGTCGAAGACCCACGGACGGTGACGAGGCTGAGGGCCCAGGAAAATGGGGTATCATTATTGTTATGATAATATTCATAAGAGTGAAGAGAGGAAACAACCCAAGTGTCCATCCACCGCTGAATAAAGAAAACGCGGCCTCTCCCTGCAAGGGATGAAAGGGCACAGAGCGCTGCCACCTGCCACCACGTGGGTGAACCCTGAAGAGGTGCTGGGCTCAGGGCGGAGCGAGACAAAAGCCACACGCTGTGGGATCCCACTCGTGTGGAACTCAGGCAAACCCACGGGCAGAGAGCGGGGCAGCAGGTGGGGCTGCTGCGGGGACTCGGCTTCTTTCTGGGGTGACAAAAATGTCCTGGGATTACAGGGTGACGATTAGGGAGCGTAGGTTACATCTCCTGTCTTTTTGGTGGGGCAGAGGGCAGCTGGCCCGCAGAGCTGCCTTCGGAGCTCATTCCACTGCAAAACCAGGACTACGAAGAAAGACCAATATGAGGTCCACGCTTTGGGGCCCACGTGGCACTGGAAGGGACTTCCCTGTTCTGAGTCCTCAGGCAGCCCACCGCACCCTCGCTCAGTGATGCCTCAGGAAACTTAAACTCTCCTCCGAGTTCCACGTTTGACCTTTTCCAGCACAAAAAGGGGCCACGTTTGATTTTCTTGGTTTTCTAAAGGTCGATGTAACTTGGTTTTTCGAGTGTCTGTCAAACTGTCAAGGGCTGCCCGAGGGCCAGGCTGCCGGCCTACGCAGGAGCACGTGTGGACATCGGGTGCCTGCCGACCCGCCAGGGCTGCTGAATTAACACGGAGGGAGACGGGAGTCTCCCCTTCCCCTGCGGCTGGAGTGATGTCTTCTCAAGTGAAAACTATCCTAGCTCTTCGGCCCAACAGTCTGGTGAATAGACCCCAAGCAACTCATAAAATATACACATACGTTCACCATAAAGGTTTTCCGAGTTGGGAAACTACACAAATGCCCCTAAACATGGAAGGAGGAAATAAGTTGTGGGGTGTCCGGGCACTGAGAAGCCAGGGACCCAACAAACAGAACGAAGACGACTAGCTCTGGCGAGGAAAATGGTCTCGATGTGGGACATCTAAAAAGTCAGGGACACAACAGAACAGTGCGACCTCACTTAAGGAAAAATATAATTACATGTTAGCATAGATACAGAAGAAATCTGAGTTAACAGATACTAAATGATTAACAGTTCTGTCTGGGGGCTGGATTTACAGACACTTAAACTATTACAATATAGTGTTGTAGTTTAAATTGTGTTTCATGGGGATGTAAAGTACAGCATAGAAAATACAGTTAATAATATTGTAAGAACTATGTACGGTGACAGGTGGTACTAGATTTATCAGGTATTTTAGGTATTTATCACATAATTTATCAAATCACTTCGTAAATTATATAAATATCTAACCACTATGCTGTACACCTGAAACTAATATGAAATGATATTGAATGCCAACTGTCATTGAAAAAAATTAATTTCAACTTCAAAAAATTGTTTTACAGAGTAAGTATTATCAATAAGCAGATTACGTTATAGAAGAAAAATGGCAACATAGTCATAGCGGGTGACCCGCCGGCCGCAGTTTCCCCGCCTACCTTCTCCCTGAAGTGCTCGTTCCTGGCGGCCTCGGCCAGGTGCAGCCGCACGGCCTGGCTGACTCCGCTGTGGCCCCCGGTGAGGAGCAGAGCCAGCGTCCTGAGTGCCTCCTGCTGGGCCGGGAGGCTGCGGGCAGCGAGGCCACTGACCGCCTGGAGCAGCTTCTCCTCCCTCAGCAACGGCAGGCTCTGCACCAGGGAGACTGGAGAGGGGAGAGCCAATCGCTGTTAGCAAGGGTCCAGCAAGTCCGCAGGGACAGACCCCACTGCCTACGACAAAGGGCTTGTCTCCCCTGGGTGAGAACGGGACAGGTTACTCCAACAGTTCGATTAAGACAACTGGCACGTCACACGCAGAAAGGTGAACGTGGCTCTCCAACGCATATGGCTACAAGAATAACTCACTGATGAACTATATTGTCGGGTGTGAAAACACACAGTGACAGAAATCCAAGCACACGCTAGTTAACAGTCTTCCTGAAGCGGCAAACTTGTTTTCCGTCACATCCCTCGGGCAAAACCCGGACCCCGAGGGACCCCACCTCTGCCTGCGCTCTGTGGGCGCTCAGACAGCCGGGCGCTGGTGGAGCTCAGGCAGTAGCTGGAGTACGGAGATGTCTGATAAAAAACAGGATTTGGGGGTCCCATTTGGACAAACTATGTCCCACGAGTCAGGAATGTGGGCGACCCCTGGCCTAGACCCCCAGGCGCGGGCCTGTGAGCCACAGAAGCGTCAGCGGCGTGTGCGGTCCGTGCCGACGGGGAACATAAGCCAACTTCCCACTCCAGCGACAGAGCAGTATCCTCCACGCAGCGCACACGTTCAGGAATAGAGGTTTTTGCTTTTTTTTCTTTTGGGCTTTAATCTCCCATTTCTCTTGCTGCAGATGTTCTTCTGATTTCACTGTTTCATAAAGAATTACCCTAGTAACAATGCAACTGAAAACTATGACCAAATAAAGCCGGAGGCCACCCCTTAGCAACCCCCACACTGTCTCTGCGAAGAGCACGCCTCACCTTGCTGGGCCAGCTGGTGCAGGTAGCTCTGCAGGTCGGTCACGCCATGGCTGGTGAAGTAGCTGTGATACTGGAACACGGTGATGACCTCCGAGGACAGGCTGGAGGGTGGCAGGGGCTCCGCCCGGTCCAGGATCTGGGACACCAGGGTCCGGAACACTGTGGGGAAGGAGAAGACGAGAAGCAGCTTTTAAGAAACGTGACTGTTCATTCATTCGTTCGTTCATTCATTTGTTCGTTTTCTTCCTGTGGCATAGGACAGAGTGAAGTACCCAAGCGGACTAACCCTCAGGGTACAGCTGACGACCTGTGCGTCCCTACCTACCTGCGTGACGGCCACTTGGATCATGATACAGGTCTCACCTGGGCCCTGGCAGGTGCCCTGGTGCCCCTTCCCCATCTAGGGGTCAGCCCGGCCTGTTCCCGACCCTCGTTTCAGTGAAATTGCACAGTAAGCTCTTTAGCAGCCAACTCCTTTCACTCATCAGGGTATCCGTGAGGTTCACCCAACAGGGTGCCTGCCCGAGTAACGAGTTCTTCTAAAACCCGCTGCATGATGCCCAGGGCGCGGATACACTGCAGTTTATCTGCTCTCTTACTGACCGGCACTTGAGCTGTTTCCCAGGTTTGGCTCATCTGCAAAGCTGCTACAAACTTTTATGCACGTCCCTGCTTTGTGAGCACAAGCGTGCATGTCTCTTGTCGTAGAATTGGTGGGTGGGGGAGGGGGGCTTTATTTAGCATGAGTGGGTGGTGACGCCCTCAGACGGTCCCCCACTGGTGATGTACCTACACAGCAATACCGAAATACTGTGCTTTTCAAAGTCCCTTCTTGTGTCGGAATCAGAGCCTGTCTGGTCTTTTTCTTAGCTCTGAGTGGACAACGCCTTCTGGGTCGGAGTTGGCTGCGAGGGGAGAGTGGCGGGGACCCCAGGAATGAGCACTGTCCTCCCCACCGCTGGGCCCACCTGGGTCCGCGAGTCCCGGGTAGTCCTTGTTGACGGCTGTGGCGAAGCTGGCCTCCAGCTGCCGGACCATCCTGTCGGCTGAGCTGTGGTACACGCCCGCCGGGCCACAGCACTGCGTCCAGAAAGACAGCAGGGGCGGCTTCTTGTGGAATTCGGGGATGGCTGGGGAGGAGAGCGAGGTAGTGAGGCCGGGGAGAGGGGCCGGCGTGGCCGTGGGAGGCCTCCCTGCCAGCCTTCGATGGTGTGTTTCTTTTAAAGGCCACTGGCCTGCAGGTGGCCCGAGGGACACAGGAGTCCTGAGGAGGAGCTCATGGAGCCTGGGCAGCAGGCCACGCTGCTGGCTTTCCGTGACAGAGACCCAGTCATGCCGTCTCCTGTGATGTCACAGTACACCCACGCACAGGGTCAGAGCGGCCGACCAGTCCCTTTTCGTGACACCTGCGAAGGTCCCCTGCTCCTGGCAGGTCGGACACAGGGGGCAGAACGCACAGGGAGACCCCCAGGCCGCCCCGGCTTCACCAGAGGTCACCTGCAGGGCAGTTGTTCCCACCGAAGAGCCAACGTGAGGGAGACGTAGATTCTTGTCTTTACAAAAGGGCCCCGTCACCAGACCACACAAGTTCAAAGGCATCTTCCCCAAGACAGGTTCCCCACCTAAAACTATCTGACCCAGGGACTCTCACAAAGGCCCGAGGGATCCCTATCGGGCTTGGGAGCACCGTGCATTTGACCTTCGTCCACCGTGGGAGCTGCCTTAGCTCCAGGACGTGACAACCCTGGTCATACATCCCCGGATGGAACTGCACTGGCAGACGTCGCCAGTGAGACTACCTGGGGGCAATGCTGGTTCTGTCTGCCCACTAGTGTCTGTCCGCGGGACTTGGAGGGCCCCGTGGGACACGGGGTGGTTTGACCCCGACAGCCGAAGCGGGCGCTGAGCGGGTGCTAAAGAGACCGCAGAGCTGCGGGGACAGCTCCCCGGCCCGCTACTCTGTGAATGCTTTTCTGCTACCTGTCGTGACCAAGCAGGGAGCAGACGCAGCGGAGGAGGGGCTGGGGTGTCACCACCGACGCGGACGGCCGTGGCCTTGCTGGGACTCACCGTCCACGACAGAAGTGACGTTCCCTATGTTCTCGTCACTGACCGCTGAGAGCTTCTCCATCACCTGGATCTGCCTAGAAAGCTTCTCTAAGAGGTTTTTCGCCACGAAGGGGGTTTTGCTCGAGAAAACGATTTGCTGAGAAAACAGACAGAAGCACCACCTCCGTTACATGGTCCGCGGCCTTCACCCTCCCTCTCAACCTTGACCTTGACCTCCCTGCTGCTGCGGGGACGCTGACGAAACTCGCACGGCGCCCTTGTTCCCCTGCAGTAACGTTCCCCGTCCCTGAAGCACTCAAGACAGGCTTTTGCTGCTTTAAGTTCTTTTGCACCGGTGTCTAAATTCTGGAACTTTCCAGCAGTGTTGCTGCCAGGCCATTGTAAGACGGTAAACCCTCTTAAACGCGGAGGACACACTTAGGTTGCCTACCCGTACGTACGCGGAAAAAGCCTCCTTTCATACGCACAGCGGTTTTCCACGGCATGGATCTATTTCCTTGTTTTCAAGCCGAAGGCTGACGGCACGGCGTGCAGTAGCCAGGGCCGTGGTTGCTCCCTCCCACCGAAACCGCGAGAGCTCCGGGACCAGACGCCACTGATCAGGGCCTTGGGCCTGTGTAAGCTCACGCTCTCTCCCAGTGACCCAACGACCCTGTTTTACAGACGGGTAAACTGAGGCACCGCGAGGGTAAGGAACCTGACCAAGACCACCTACAAAGCGCGTGGCTCACTTGCGCGCAGGTCAGAAGGAGGAGGAAGGGTCCGAGGGAGGGAAGCATGGGGTCACCTGTGCGGGGGGTCTAGCCTCTGACTGTCCTGCTCGCCTGGTGAGCAGGGCCACCGTACGCGCACCTGTGGCACCGCCCTGTCCTGCCTGGTGCATTTGGACTCGAAAACCAACAGGATTTCCCAACCCACTGAGCCACGCCGGTCAGGGCCGAACTACTGTCCTTTACACATAATTACAGGCATTTTGACCCTTGTGGAATGTACGTCTCTCTCTCTCTGCAATCAGGTACTGAAGGAATATGCACACTCACTGATTCGGGAACGAGCGTGAGTTAAAAAAATTAAGATTTTAACCCTCACTTCTCCGCCCGTCTTTACAGTGCCCCTCTCGTTCTCCTAGTTTGGACGTGGCCACGGAAGAGGTGAGCTGTTACAGCTGTGGCCTTATCGTGGGAGAAGCACAGTGTCAGGCTCGGTGAGGACACGGGGCCGTGAAAACCGTCTCATTCAAATGGTTGCAAGTAAAGAACAACCCTCACCCATTCGGGTGGGAAACAAGAATGTGCCTTCCATCCGGATTGGGTCAGAATCATGACTTGTGGCCCCCACAGTCAACAGATGAGATCAACAGGGGGTGGGTGTGGGGGGGCCACCGAGCGCAACAGTGTAACTGTCGACTAGTGCCCCCTGCCTGTCGGTGGTCTGGGGTCACGTCAGGGCTCTTTATTCACCGAGGAGAAGTGAAGTCTATGTCCTGTCACAACATGTGACGAAGAAGCAGCATCGCCCCCTGCTGGCACCACCCTGGACCCTCCTCCTCGTCCCACCTGTCGTCTTCCAGTTGGTCCCAGGCTCTTGGGGACGTATTCCTTTGCCACCAGGGCTCTTCCTGATGGGCCCATCCCCCTGAAACCATCATTCGCTCGCTTTTACACTCGCTTCCTGTTTCCCACGCATCTCAGCGAGCTGGGGGAGAGCAGATGCAGATGGGAGGTGGGGGTGGGGGGGAGGGAGTGCTTCCTGCCACAGGAAGATTTCAAAATACGTGCAGCTCTGTTGCAAAATTTTAAGTGGTAAACAGCTTGATATGAGAAGAAAAACAAGCTCAGAGGTGTCCCAGATAACAGCTGACTGGGTTGCTAACGGCCTATGAAGTATTCCGTCCCGTTGCTAATCAGTGCTTATCTAAGTGGGGGAGCCGTTATTCCGTGGCTTCTAGCTCCCCAGGTGCCGGGAGCCTCACGGGGTGCCTTCGCACGAGTGTGAGTGCAGTAAGACCGGCTTTCAAAGTCCGTTTGTAGGTGGCGGAAAGCAAATTCCTTTTTTTCCTTAGCACGTTATTCCCACCTATCATCAAATGGTTTTAAATTGAGGGCTAACCATATTGTCCCTACTGGCCTGAGAGGTCTGGAGAGATGGGTTTTAAGACGGGAACCCAGGGTCGTGGGAGGACGGGTGCACCCATCGGAGTTTTAAAAAAAGTGGTTTTTATTTCTTTAAAATCCTCACCTGAGGATATGTTTGTATTGATTTGGGAGAGAGAGAGAGAGAAAGAGAGATCGATGTAAGAGAGAAACATCGACTGGTTGCCTTCCGTATGTGCCCTGACCAGGAATTGAACCCACAGCCTTTTAGAACCCAGGACGGCGCTCCAACCAATGGAGCCACCCAGCCAGGGCGCCATCAGAGCTTCTGAGTTGGCTCAAATCAAAGCAGGACCGTTCTCTGGTTGCTGCATTCTCATTTCCCTGGCAACACCAAAGAAAAGCGGCAGGCCCTCCGGGAACGGGACCTCGCCCCTCGGGTACGGGACCACCCCGGTTCGACTCCACCGGCGGCGCTGCCAGAGGCTGTACCTGCACGAGCTGGGTGCAGTGCTGCAGGTGCCTGACGATGGCGATGTCTAGGCTCTCGTTGCCCGTGGTCAGCGGGAGGGGGCTGCCGGCCACGCTCGTCCCAACGCCCGTGTCTTCCGTCAGCGCCTCGCTCACGTGCACCCTGGCCTCTGGGTGCACTGGCTTGTAGCTGTGGGGCGGGAAGGGGGGTGGCACACGGAAGCCACAGGTCAGCTCAACGCGCTCACCTAAGGTCCCCCACAGCTGCCACCTGCCTTTCAGAATGTCCTAATGTTAGAACAAATCATGCAGACAAATTTCCGGAGTTCTCTGTAAATTCGAACGTCTCATTATGTGAGGAATAAAGGTGCCTTCGGAACCACTGGCAAAGCACCTCACCAACCAGGCTTTGAAACCTGCCTCCTGGGCCCTTGAGAGGGGGGGCCCTGCCCAGTGTCCCGGGATTAAGCTGTCCCCGTATCTCTGGTGTCCCCAGAGCAGTGCTTCTAAGACATGACCTGCCGCGATGCTTTCCCGGCCTCCGGCCAGCTCCTACCTGAAGAAAAGGGGAAGGGAGCTGCCAAGAAGAGCCTTGGCGTCGCACCCAGGAAAAAGCTAAGCGGGCATTGGAACTGCTGGAGGCACGGCTTCCTCCGGCCTCAGCCTGCGGTCAACCCTGCAGCGGAACAGTTACATCACGATGGGCGCTTACATTTGAAAATAAATCTGCTGCGCCAATTATTTTATTCTAAAATGAGTCTGGGTGCTAGAGAAGGGGTCGTCTCGTTTCACATGTGGCAGAATGACTGGCAGAGACCGTGACCCGAGGGTCCGAGTTCACGGGGCTGGTCCCGCTCCCAAGTCTGCACGGTTTAAGGACGGCGGGCACCAGCGGTAACAGGCGTCAGGTGCTTACGCGGGGTCTGTTTGCCCCCGAGGGGAACGGAAACCCTCGGCTTGGGTCCTGACAGTACTGGGAAGTCACGTATCTCCAACACAAGCCCAAAGTTTGCCACGACCCCTAACACCACTGACGACATACAGTACGACTGATCCGGTCAAACAGATTCACTGTCAGCGTTCTACAAAAGATACAAAGCCTGTGATAGTTTTGTCGTCGAAAAGCTCCTTACAGCAGAGAGAAAAGCTCGGATCAATGCCGCCCCTTGACCTGTCACGTGATAGCTCGAGACAACAGGTACAGAGAAAGATTTGGGGTTTAAGAAGCATTTCACAGTTTCAGTCAGGTTAGGAACAGCTCCGTGTGCATCAAAGCACAATTGAACCGTTACATTTGCTGATACATTTTCTTGGTCATGCCCTGAATTTGCTCAAGGGATACATTCTATTTCTCCCTTTTTCTTTTGGAAGAAAACACCCTCCAGGATCAGCGACCCACTCAAAATGTAACCATTGCCCAGAGGGAGGTTTGGGAAGGTCAAAGGTCAGATGGGTGAGACATCTGCCCTCACCTTCCAGAGACGTTTTCTTTTTTCCTGCAGTTATTGGGCTTGTTTTGCTTCCCTGAAGTTAAGACACAGCCCCCACGCTGTTGCCTGAGGATGAGGAAGCCAACGGAGGTGACGGTTTCACCTGTTTTCTCCCTTCCCGCCACCTGTAAGGCCACTGGCCCCCTGCAAGGCCAGAGGTCCAGTGACGTCATCAGTCATCCTTCCTTCCCATGTAAGGCAACTGGGTGCCACGGCTAAACCTAGTTTCGAGGGGCACTGCCGAGCTCAGTCCCCTGCAGAGACCCCCCTGGCTGCAGAGAGGGGGAGGGGTGGGACAGCCGCGAGCAATCAAGGGAGACGCCAACTGAGACTCACCTGTTTTTCTCAGTCTCTGTGTCTGAAAACACGGAGTCGGCGCCTCCTCCGACGGTGCCCCCCTCGTCGGCGTCCTCCCCCTCCTCCTCATCAAAGTCGGACGTGTTCAGGAAGTCGAAGCTCTCTAGCGCGCTCTCCACGGCCAGACTCAAGCTGGAGGGCGTGCTGCGGCTTCCGGAGGGCTTGCACTGCGGAGGCAGGGCACCAGACACCGTCAGCACCCCCGAGGGGGACACCGTCAGCACCCCTCGAGGGGGAAACACGGCACCCGCTCTGACCGACAGGTGACAGTCTTCAGTTTAAGCTTTTGTTTTACTTTATTTTATTGGCATTAAAAAACACATTTTAATTTTTCATATTAAAAAAAGGACAACCATGAATCAAATGACACAATATCTGGGATTTGTTCCAAAAGAGTGCAGAGAGGCATAAGCGGGTGGAGAACAGAAGATGACATTGGCCATGAGTCGGGCAAGGTGGCAGCCACGGCGGGGGCGGGGAGCGGCGGAGGAATCTGTTATATGTTCGTGCTACTTCTGTTTGAAATTTTTATTATAAAAAGTTTAACAAAAAAGTATATTACAACCAAAAAGCCCTGGGAAGCAGAGCTGCCACGTCTCTCTGCCCAGAACCCAACCCCAAGTAAAATGCAACTGAACATAAATGGAGAGGGTGGGGGGCTCGGTGCTGGACACGAGCCAGTCTCTCCTTCCACGCGGCCACGTCCTCCCGCGGCAGGAGCTACCGGCCAAGCACCTGTTCAGCAGGACTAACGACGACTCCCAGAAGCAGAGAACATCTGCACTCCCTAACCCACGCGCCCTAGGTAAGCGGCCCTAAAAGATCATTTACATTCACAGCGTCTAATTCTCCTCATGCACCGAGGAGAAACGAAAGGCTGGGCACCAAGAGAAGCAGCCCAGCTGTGAAGAAGCATGTCCCGTCACCTTCCTGACTGGGCCGGGAGCCGCGGGGACAGGCCTGCCGCCTGGAGACCCCTCTGGTGCTGGACAGACACACACACATCACAGACAGAATAACACCCGTGGCCGCAGGCACGGAGGTGTACAGAGGCTCTTCCCAGTACGGAAGGGGACGCTGGGGCGTGTTGAACGGGACAAGTCCTGCGAGTTAGAAGAACTAAGTGTCCTCCATCCAGGCAGGTGGCACTTCTTGCCGACTTCTCAGTGCCAGCAGGACGGGCCCTGCAGGGGTCTGTGTGAGACACCCCAGGGCCACAGAGTGGACGGCCTTTTACACCAAAGCTGCTCATTCGCCCTCAGCGATCTCCGTCCGAGAGGCTCCATCATCTAGTTTCTCATCCTCAGGGTGTTTAGCATCCTAGGAATGTGAAGAGGAAAAGAGAAAGCTGCCTCCAGCCGATGCTTTAACTCTGGCTGGAGGCAGAGCACCTGCCCTGGACCTCGGCGCGAGGCCCGTCCTTCCCGGCCTTCTCTCCTACACCTGTCATCTGCACTGCCCGGCTGTGCGCTACGCGGAAGGGTTTAAAAACCGATCGCCGCAAAGAAGGGGTGGCGAAGGGTTTCAGTCGCAGGCTGGCTTTGGAAGGACAGCAGACTGAAATAACTCTGGAGGGAAATCTGTCACCACCAGGTTTTTCTAAGACGCACCGTTGGCCCGCCCAGCGTTTGCCGGCGGCCTGAGAGACGCGGCGCCCTGGGTCCCAGGACGGGGGAGCTGCCAGCCCGCCACCATTCCAGAAGGCGCTGGCTTTAGGCGGGGGCCAATGGGTCTTAGCTCCTCACATCGGACACGGCGGCCCTCTGAGCAAAACGGGGCAGCGGGGCAGAGGAGAGCTGGCGGCAGGGGTGGAAGGTGCTCTCCCCGGAATTCTAGACAAACGGCCTCCCTGCACGAACCCGGAGCTTTGTGTTTCACAGAAAGCAGAGTCCGCGTGTCCTTGCCTGCGCCTGGGAGGCTGTGCCGGCAGAGGGATCAGTCCATCAGGAGAATACGAGGCCCTGGGTAGGCGGGGCAGGGTGGTCACCACCCCTGGGCATGGCTCCCTTCCAGAGCCCGGCCAGCAAGACCAAGGAGCTGTCCTCCCAGGGGCCCCAGGGAGGCCACAGCTGAGCAGTGGCGGCCTGTGCAGGCCACAAGCTCCTCATTTTGAAGCCTATCTATCTTCCGGAACAAGTCCCCAGAGAATGGCTCTTTCAAGAAAAGGGATCCCAGCTCTCTCCTCTAAGAGAATGTAAATCCGAGTGAAAAGGCACAGAACACAAGAGGTGGGGTTTGGGACGGAAATTCACGTTCTGTCTTCCCGGGTAGTGTTACTTAAAACTGCGGGGAGAGACGCCCGGGGCCGTCTACGGGGTTGCTGGCTCTGACGTCAGCCCAGGCACACGTTTCTGGCGTCACCTCTCAATGAGATCATGGTGACCCGAGTGCCACCGGCTCACATGTTGGATGAACAGATCTGGGACTGAAGAAGTTTAGACACTGAGGGTGTCCGACCTTTTGGCGTCTCCGGGCCACACGTTAAATACACTGCGACACATAATCACAAAAACATCTCATAACGCTCTAAGCAAACTTGCAATTTCATGTTGGGCCGCATGCAGAGCTCTCCTGGGCCGCATGCGGCCCGCGGGCTGCAGGTTGGACACCCCTACTTTAGAGCAATTAATTTAACTACCAATCACGTTCGTTAGGTTCATCCGTCGTCAGGAGGAAAATAAAAATTGCTATTTGCCCCTGGCGATGAAAATCAGTGCCATTTAAATGGTGCTTATGTGTGGATCCTGCGATGGGACAGGGTGAAAAATAAAGATGCTATTTTAAGCAGAAGGGCAGCCTAAGACACCCTTCTCCCCGCCCAACCCAGAGTCCCTGGAAAGGCACTTACTTTCAGGATGTCATCCAGATGCATGACTTCTTGGTTCAGGTCCTGGAACTCCTTGTACTGCTCCTTGTGCGGCTCCAGGGCCAGGAATAGCCCATGGAACGCGTCCTCCAGGCTCCCGTCGAGGAAGGAGCGGCAGCCCTCCGACTCCCCGCTGACCGAGCCCTCGAACAGCAGCTTCTCGCCGGCCGCTGGCACCTCGGCCGAGGTGAGCCGCTTCACCAGCTGCTTCGTGATGTTGCCCTCGAACGTGTCCAGCTCCACCGGCTTCAGCTCCGAGGCCTCGTCGGACTCCTGCAGGCCGAGCGCCTCGGCGACGTCCCTCTCCAGGAACAGGCGCGCAGGTGCGCGCGGGGCCTCAGCGCTCCGGGGCCCCTCTGCCTCCTCCTCCTCCCCGCCAGGGGGGGCCCGGGGCCCGGGGCCGCCTCCCGAGGAGCTTCCGGAAGAGGCCGAGCCGGAGTCGTCCGCGCCCTCGCTCTCGCTCTCGGAGGCCAGGCTGCCGGGCTGCCGCTCCGCCGGGGTGATGGTGATTTCGGGGTTGGCGGTGCCCGTGCTAACGGGGCGGGCGCAGTCCCCGTTGGGCAGGTCGTTGAAGCTGAGAGATAGGGGCGTTTTCTGCTGGGCGGCCTTTCCATTCTCGAAGGTGTCATCGGGCAGATTGGACTGTGGACGAAAGGGATTGCGTTATCATTTTATTTTATTGAAAGATTTTTAGTTTTATAAAGGGAAGGGAGGAAGAACGAACGACACGGAGAGAAACATCAATGTGCGGTTGCCTCTCGCGCACCCCTTAACTGGGGACCTGGCCCGCAACGCAGACACGTGCCCTGGCGGGGAATCGAACCGGCAGCCCTTTGGTTCGCAGGCTGGCACTCAAATCCACTGAGCCACACCATCACGTTATTATTTTCAATACGGGTAAGGTATTGGGCGTGGTGGGTTTCTACATAAAATACAAACCATTAAAATAAAAGCCCGGAACTTGCATCACAGTAGCATTTTGTTTGTTGGTTGCATGTGCTCGCTTCTGGCTAAAGAAAACAAACCTTTACAAGCTCAATTTCCATGTTGAGTATGTGAAAGCTCAATGACATAGTCTTAGCTTTCACATCTTTTATTTTTTTCCAAAGAAAAGGATGGTCTCCTGGAAAGGAACTTGTTCCAGAACCCAGGATCTCACAGTTTGGCAGCCACAGGTACGAGTAACATCTCTCTCTCTCTCTTTCTTTTTTCATCTAGCTTAAAAGGCTCCAACATTCACGCTGTTTCACCCAAAAGACACGATGCTTGGTTCTGCTTTGGTCCTTGTAAATTATTGTTTGAAAATCTCTACCCACAAGTCCCAAGCTCTTGGGATGTTGTATGAATTTGGTAACCACATGACAGATGATTCAAGGCCAGAGATACACTGGCATCGTGTCTTCAAGAGAAAGAGAGACTGAAACATCGAGCATCTGCCTTCCAGACCTGCAGACCCAGCGCTGCCAGGCGCCCGAGGTCTCTGTTGCGTAGCCCCAGGCAGGTTGGGGGGGGCTGTTCCTTGGGGGCAGGACTGGAAGACAGAGGCTGGAAATATCCAGGTAGTCAAGAAGGTTCCGTTGAGCCGCTTGTAGGCCAGTGTCCTTCCCCTGCAGGTTGGGTGGCATCTAAGTGCCCAGTGTGCTCTGGGCGACGCTTTCCAGTTATCTGAGGCCAGGCCCTTCGACACAGACGGTCTCTCTTGGGTTCCAGATCTGATGTTTTAGGTAAGCGTGTACTCTCATTCCTAACAAGCATCAAACTATCACAACAGCACTGGGAGAAGCAAAGTGCTAGATCAAGCGGAATGGAGTTGGCGGGAGGGGTTGCAGACAGAAAGACAGACAGCCCTGCTGTTCTCTGGCAGTGAGGCCGGGGCCACCAGCCCCTGGCCCCTGTGGCCAGGTCACCGAGGCCCCCAGGCTCGTCTGGCTGGGAGGCCGGGAATTCCTAGATATGGCTCCAGGGCGCTGTCTCACAGCCTCTGCAGGCAGCGGACCGACGGCCACTCACGCTGAGTCACGGCCTCTATTGCTGATTACCGAACGGGCTCCTCGAGTCGGGGGTGGGGTGGGGGGCACGAGGAGCCCCAGGACCCTCCTTGGGAGCTGCATGGGAGGTTTCTTTCCCCCCCACCCTGCTCTGTAGTAGGTGGAGGACGGGGGTGGAGGGGCCCGTGTGCCGGCAGGGGGTGAGGTGATGACGGGAGGCCCAGCCGGGGTGCTGCCTCCTGAGCCCAGCCTGGGGGTCGCACGGGGGGACACGTCCTAGAAGGGGCCGTGTGTGAGAGTGCGTGCGTGCGTGTGTGTGTGTGTGCATGCGAGCATTCTCCGGTGACACAGTGCGCACCACACATAACTCACGTTACTGTTGCACTCCCGACTGTGAATCAAAGAGCTTCTTTTACTAGGCTGGCCTTGTACAAACACTACAGTAGACAAGACTGAGAACCTTTTTAAATAAAAGTTGCCCTAGTAAAATGGGTTTAAATTCTCTGAGCTCCTCAAACGCCAGCTTTGCAATGTGAACACCGTGCATAAAGATTGGGATCCGTGGTGAACTAGCTTGTCTTGGGGACATAAAGTCTTCTTTGGCCTCAGGCATCATTGTATTTTTTTTTTTGAGTGAAAATCTTGTTACCATGGATATCTTTGCCACAGCAGAGACACATTGTAGCACAACAGCAGCGATTGTTAGAAGAAAAAGACAAACCACCTCTCTGCCCACGGCGCATGCGGGATAAGCCAGTGGTCACTGTCACCCAGTGAGCAGGACAGAGAGGAGGACGAGGCAGGAGACACACAGAGCACACAGACCACCAGCCCCGAGCCACGCCACGCAGCGGCCCCCACTCACATAGGACTCTAGCGCAGCCTTGGGCCTCAGCCTGAGGGAGGGCAGGTCACAGACAGAGCGGCTGCGGTGCAGCTTGGCAAAGAAAGTGTCTTGCAAGGCACTCAAGACAGACAGCCGGGGCCTGTCTGGGGAAGGGCGCAGCCATCTCTTCCAGAGCCAGGGTGAGACGGGAGGGGCAGGGAAAGCACCAGGTTACCAGGTTAGCTCTCAGCAAGCGTTTCTGATGAAAACACCCACTTCTTCTAAACGCTCATCTCAGAGAGGGTTCAGGGAAGTCTACGTGTTACGATCAAAGCACCAGGTAGCGCGGGGGGGGGGACAGGAAGGCAGAGAGGCTCACACCTGTGCACAGACCAGAGGCACCTGGGAGAGTCCCTGCGTGCGCAGGGGGAACTTAAGAGTCATATCGCCGGGAACTCCCGGGAGGCCCTAACGCCGAACATCCAGCACGTCCCCACTGCAGAAAGCACACTGCACTTACGAAGAAGGCGTGGTCTTTGAAGGTGGGCGTTTCCGGGGTGCCCTGGCTGTAGATGGACATCCTCCTCTGCAGGGCGGGCGCTTTGTTCCCCGCGCCCGAAGACGGGGTCACGTCCTCCACGTCAAACGGACTGGAAAACAACAGGTCCCAGTGAGGGCAGGTTGTCACCGTCACTGGTCCTCAGGCCAGGAAGCGCCTCCTTTTACTACAGCACATCCTAGCCCGTGGGAACCGGGCTGGCTTTGGCCAAGTTGCTTTGTCAGAAAATGAGCTAAGATGAAAGAAAGTAGAGCAGAAAACTGCGTCTCACATCCACCCAAAGGACCGGCGAGTATCATTGCGACTCTACAATTCACCTGTGCACCCACAGCTCACCTATGTACCTACGGCTTAACCTGTGCACCTACAACTTACTTATACTCTCTTTGTTGTTAATATTAGAAACATAAACACATCCCAACACAGCCGCTGAGGAAATCTGTAACAATACTTTGAGTTTTGTGGGGACAGACACTTGAAAAATACAGAGACTATTGACAACAAATTATTGTTCCGTTCTACAGAAAACACTCAAAGACAGAGTCCCGTGCGTTTCACTGGACATGCGCCTCTTGCGTGACCAAGAGAACAACCGTCCATAGTGACATCCCTTTTCAGGCCACGGGTTGTCCAGCCAGGGAACGAGCTGGCGTCTGAGACGCCCATGACCAGTTAAGGGGATGGGCCGGTGACAGGTGTGGGCTCGGGTAGACGTCTGCGGTCTCCGGGCCCCGGCCTCTGTATCACCAAGGGGAGCCCGAACATCCCATGCCACCGGTCGTCCTGCCTTGGTGACACATGTCCCAGAGCAGTGAAAGGGACAGGGGATAAAGACAGATAAGCAAGTAAAACACCACAGCGAGGCTCAGGGCTTTCTGAGGGCAACTAGGTCGCAGTGGGCAGTTTTCCTCCAAGTTAGTTTACCGGAGAGACCTGTTTCCCCACGTGTGCTTAAAGGGAGGGCAGGAGGCAGGGCGCAGCTATTACAAAACCGGTCGTCAACGAGGACAGTAGCGACGACAAAGAGGCCTCTCCACCTGGAAACACGGCCCGGAGAGTGGGCCCTGAGAGAGGCTGTCACACCGAGTTGGGGTGGGGCCCCGGCGCTGGCTTCCGGAACAAGCTCCCCGGACACCCAGGGTCCAGGTACCACCTGTCACCAGCGCCAGCCTGTCGCGCACATTTCTACGGGAGGAAACCACAAAGGGCCACTTACTACCAGGCGATTTCCAGGTTCAGTTTAATGGTGCCAAGGTCATTGATGTCAACGGCCACCGCCTGCGGTTCGGCTGCAAACAGCTCTTTGGTCTCGCAGGTCACGCTGCCCACCAGGAGGTGGGTCGCCAGCCCTTTGACCTCTGTGACCTAGAGAGAGAGCGAGAGGGCAAGGCCTTGGGGGACAGCGGTAGTGGCGGGTAGGACACCGGGTCGGAGCGGACTTTAGAGGCGGTGTTCTCTGCCCCCCCGCCCCCAGCCCCAGCACAGCTGCCGCTCTGCACAGAGTGGCCGCCTCGCCATGGACCGCGGGGACCCACCCGCGGTCACTGCTGGGTGCCAGGAGACGCCTGGCGGCCAGGGACACTCTACCTTGATGGAGATGAGCCCGGCGATCAGGGGCAGGAACACCATTTCCTCTCGGTCCCAGCTCTGCCTGCCGTTGACTTCGATTTTGCCTTTCAGCTTCCACCGCTGCCGGCCGTACTTCATGAAAATCTGGGGGGACAGCACACGGCACGCGTCCCGCTGCCCTCACCTGCCTCCCCAACGCACGGCCCCACCGGAGGAGCCGCGGCCTCCTTCCGCGCCGTCCTCGCCCCGCATCTCCGGGGCCCGCGTGGCTCCGAGGCTGCGGGCGGGGGCCCTCGCCCGTCGTCACGGCTCTCTCTCCGGTCCGTCCTACTTCCACGGAACAGAGCGGGACAGAGGCCCCCACCCCCAGCTCCTTTACTGAGACGAGGGGCCGTCGGCTAAAATCTACTTCGCGGCCAGAGCGAGAAATTGCACATCGGCCCTCCGGATGACGAGGCAGAACTGGACGGGGGCTTTGAAACCTGACACAGCCCAGGGTGAGGGTCGGGCAGCTTTACTGTTTAGGGGACCCCCTCCCCAAGAAGTAGGGTTATAGAGGGTTTGGGAGGAGACAGATAAAAACAATTATGTAAGTTCCCCTTTGAAGGGGAACAAGTGTTTTTATATATTTAATATAATAAATATATATAAAGTATATATATACAAGTATTAATTAATTATATACAATTAAATATTAATTTATAACATTAAATATTAATATATTAATATTAATTAATATATTAATATCGAACATTAAGTATTAATTAATTAATTATATATAATTAAACGTATATTTAATATAATAAATATCTATAAAGTATATATATACAAGTATATATATAAAGTTATTTTTAATTACAGTGGACATAGAGTTTTCTATTAGTTTCAGGTTTGCGGCACAGTGACTCAGCATCTATACGCCTTAATATGGAATGTATTTTTATAAAGAAAGATCTAGATGCTTCTATTCCTCAGTCATGACACTTATGAGCAGTCCTGATCCTGGATTGGATTTTGGGTCTGGAAAAGAAAACCGCTATATTTGGGACACTTGGCAAAATGCAGACATAGCACGTGTAACAAAGGGCCTCGGTCGAGGGCCGGCGTTGGACGGGCGGGTGTTGAGGGCTGTGTAACGCTTCTCTGGGAGAATGTGCTCACACCGGCGAACGAGAAAGGGCCCTAGGCCAGGGGGCGCCGGGCAGGTCCCACCAGCCGCCCGACTAGGGACCAGGGCGGTCTGGTCGTGAGTCCCTGCCCGGGCAGCTCGGGCGGGCGGTCGTCACCTCCCAGGCCCTCGGCAGAGGACCTTCCTCAGCAGAGGTCAGCCTTCCCCTTGAGGGGCCCTGCCCGCTCTTCTTATGCGTCTAGGGCAGCACGCCTTTGAAATGTCAGAGTGATGTTCGTTTCAAGACGATCTCAGGGCGCAGGCTCAGGCACCCAGGCAGAGGCCAGAGGGCCCCTCGCTGTCTCCTTGTCACCCACACACCAGCCCTACGGGCTGTGCATGCTCACTATGAACTACCGTGGACCCACCAATGGGAGAGAAGTATCAGTTTCTCCATTTTGCTTTTTATCCAATCTGAGATTTCCCTGCTCTTTGCTCCCGCCCCCTTGACCTACCGCCCCCTTGACCTACCGCCCCCCGGGGAGTCCTGGCAGTCTCCTTATGGCTCCTTGATTCTAATGTGTAGAATGAGCTGCAAAACTGCCCTCCTCTGGCGCATTTTCTCAGTCCCTTGAGATCTTGCTTCCAGCAAGTCCTCAAAATTGGGGCTCCAATAAACTCTTATAAAACTTTTCTATGTGTTTGGACGTTCTTTTGTTGACACATTCTTAGAAGAATTGAGGGGTGAAGGGTCATGATGTTTGCGCCTCACTTTACAATGACTCAGCAAAATAACAACAACAATGGCCACAGAAACAATAATAATACAGCCAATACGGCATCGTGTTAAAAATCGGTGAGTCTGGATGAAAGTTACATGGGGGAGGTCATGTATCGCTCTCCAAACTTTCTTGTTGGCTTCATTCCCCCCCACCCCCAAAATAACAGATCTGAAAAAGAAAGAATTTAAGAAGTGGAATGATGACAGCTGACCCGTCTCCCCCAAGCCCTCCGGCCGGACCCCCGGCGCGGAAGGACACTTACTTCGTATTGGTCTCCGGGACAGAGGCGCGCGAAGCCGGCCAGACCTGCAAGAAGTGGGGGGGACATGAGCTGCAGCGCGCACTTTCCTCTTTGCAGCGGCATCCTGTCTTTGAGACACCCAAGTCAAGTGTTACGCTTTCGCGAACTCATGTAGCGATATTTGGGACCATCTGTGGGAGGGGCTATGGTGGGCATGGGAGGGGCTTTCCGGGGGAGAAGGCTGTTCAGTGGGGGCTGCAGCTCCACGTCCCTCTGGGCCAGGGTAGGTTCCAGGCAGGCTCCAGGGATATGGAATTAGGGCCAGAAAGAGACATTCATCCAACTACGCAGAATATTCTCATGTAAATACA
This sequence comes from Mormoops blainvillei, assembly GCA_004026545.1. NCBI lineage: Eukaryota > Metazoa > Chordata > Mammalia > Chiroptera > Mormoopidae > Mormoops > Mormoops blainvillei. Next base: position 43,357 of record PVJD01007411.1, read on the forward strand.
CCACTCTCTTGTTCACCTTTCTGTCCAGAAATTTGCGATTTCGGGGGAGGGCCTTCCGTCTGGGCTGAGGTTCATGGACTCATTCCCCTGGCCTCTCCCCAGCTCGCCCACTCCTGTGTTTTCCTTGCCTTGTGTGTCCACATAATAATCCTGCCCCCAACTGTGTTAGGAAATCCCTGAACACGATCGATGACCTTCGACACCAAGCCAGCGATGAAGAAGCCAAAGCAAACCAGCCAACCAAATGCCGACGCCCTGCACCCCCGGGGAAAGAAGGCGGGGCATCTCCTCTACTGCACCACTCAGCCTGCTCATTTTTGGGACCTAGTGTGACCGTCTGGTGCAGCAGGAAACGCGAACTTTCTCAGGCGAGATGCGCACTACCTCAGGGCATCTCAGGAACCCTGGCCTCTCTTTTTTTTTTTTTTGTAGATATTATTCGGTGCTCACTGCGTGTGAGGATCTATGCTTTGGGGTAACAAGCTGGAAATTAAGGAAGACTTTAGGGACACCCAGCAGAAGACGGTTCAAGCCCACAGGAAAGACACAGGTACGAGCTGTAGGCCGTGAGAGGGGTTTAAATCCGAGGCTGATTTCTGTTTTATCTGCCAGCTAGCCTCCTCTGGAAAATGGTTTGCCTAACTCCACCTTTTCCCCCTTAAAATAGGGATAACAGTGTCCACTCCATAGAACTGTTTGCAAGACAACAGGTGGCGTCGGGCACACAGTAGGCGCTCCTCAAGTGGCAGGGGGCATACACCCAGGAGTATGATGACACGTGGCCCGTATGGTTCATCTGAAAGGTGCCATCTGTACAAAAAGACACAGCAACCTGGCACACAGGAGGGGGGCAGTAAAGGACAGACAGCAGAGGGGGTTCCTTGCTCTTTGCGTGTTTTGAGGTTTTCCTAAGAATGTTTTCCTTGTGAAATTACAACACAAAGGAACCGTCCCATTTTAAGTAGTTTCATGGAGGAAGGTAGCATGTGACTAACGAGGTTTCACCTCGGTGACCGAGGTCCGGGGCGAGAAGACTCCTCCAGATGCAGGGAGCGGAGAGTGTTCATCCAACACTTCCCGAAGGCCTACTGCGTGTCAAGGGCCGACCAGCCTGACACTTGGGACCTCTGAGTTCTTGGTTGCTTTTATATTAGTTTACACATGACTGCACCCACGCGGAGTGATGGAAACCCTGTCACTGCGTGTTTTGTTTTGCCTTCCACGCAAAAAGAGCTCTGCTGAACCCTGAGACTGGACCGCCGGGCCCGCGCGGAGGTAGGGTAGCCGAGAGAAGGCGCAGGGCGGCGGACACAGCCCCTGCGTTGCCAGGTCGGCCACTAGATGGCAGCAGCTCCCAGCGCGCGGGGGGCACCCCGCCCAGAGCGTCCACGGGGAAGCGGGTTTCACTAGCAGACCCGTCATTTCCAAACCGGCTCTGCGCTCGGATGGGAGCCGCTCCCGAGCTGGGCAACGCTCCGGCTCCAAGACAAGGGAGCGGCAGGCACGCCGGGCCCCGAGCCCCGCAGCCGGCCGGACCCACGCGGCCGGCCCCGCAGGTCCCGTTTTCCGCCGGACAGAAGGCGCTGGCTCACGCACGCTCTTCCTCCAGGAGGCCGTGCAGCTCTCCAGGCCAAGGGCGGCCCAACAGGGCGCAGCCCAGTGCTGATCCACGGCCTTCATCTTATCATCTCCCCGCCCAGCTCCACGAAGGGGGTTTCTGTGTGTTGGGGGAGGGGCAAAAAGGGAAGTGCGGACAGGTGTGGCCGGAGGAAGCTGGGTTACAGGTCTGACGATGTTACAAAACATCCTCCGTTTCTGTCAGCGTGTGTGTGTGTGTGTGTGTCGGGTGGTTATTTTTTACCAGAATGAACAACAGATAAGAAAGTAGCCAACGGCCACATTGGGAGATTTCCGGGCAGGGAGAGAGGGCTTCTCTTGACCGAGAGAGGAGCGTTTCCGAGAAAAGCCTGCCCAGAGGCACCTTCGAGTGTTAGATTAGGGGAGTGCAAACAGAGACATCTGTAGTGAAAACGGAGAATCAGCTGCAGGCCCGAGAGATCCCCCTGGCAGAGGCGCTAAGGACGAGGACCAGGCAGGACAGAGACGGATGGGCAGGAGACACAGTTCTCAGTGTGTCAGTCGGTCCACTGGGATCCGTGCTGTTGTTGAGCGGGGTGGCCGGTCCCCCAGCGGACGGAAGTCTGGACCCCCAACATCGCCCTCTCACGGACCACCAGCCCTGCAGCTCCAGGCATGGTGGGTGGGAGGTCCCTTTGCTCCCACCCGCTCCCAGGCGCCCGCGTGCCAGTGCTGTCATCGGAGCAGCAGTCTGTTGTGCCCACTCAGCTGCGTTCGGACAGCCCTGCGCTGCCCGGCTGGTGTGGGACGCGCTGGGAACCAAGGGCCCTGGGATTCGGTTTCAAGTCGGAGTCCAACTTGCAGACCGACTGCTGGGGCAGGTCCCTGAACCCCCTGTATTCCATCGATACAATGGGGAACTTATCCCCCCCCCCCAAGCGATGCACATGACAAGCCTGAGCACCAGACGAGGGGGAAGTACGGCAGGCCTTGCATCGATAGTGAGACGTGTGTGATCTGAACTGTTCTCGGATCCGAGGCCGCACGGCCGTGTGAGTCTGCGTGGTTGGTGCGTGGGGGTCAGGGCAGGAGGGGGAGTGTTTTCTGCTGCACACGGTTCAGGGCATTTGTTTTCCAGAGTCAGCTGCTGATAGAGCCATTCTGTGAGTCTGCGTACACACGTATACGCGTTTCCGGCCCGTGGCTCAGTTGGTTGGAGCGCTGTTCCCGCACACCGAAAGGTTGTGGGTTCAATCCCCAGTCAGGGCGCGTATGGCAGGCAACCGATTGATGTTTCGGAACCACTGATTCAGGTGAGGACCCAAATGAAGAGAATGGACTTAAAATACAGATGCTGATCCCAGGAGCAAAGTAAGTGTGGCGCCTGTCAGGAATGCTTCGAGGTAGGAACTTTCTGGAGTAAACACCAGAAAGGCACCGGAAGAAAGAAGGAAATGCACAGACCTTAACACAAGCAGGATAAGGTAAAATTTAAAAACTGGTAGGTAGTTTACAGGGAACATGGTGCATAAAGGACCAGTTTGAATGACACCAGGAAGAAGCCGGTAGAGAAATCGAGAACACGGGACCTTCTGTGGGACAATAGTTTCTACAAGTCGGGGGAAGGGTAAAGCAGGGAGGGGTCTGTTTTAGATGAAAGGAAACCTAAAAGATTTATCCAATGGCCTATCGTGATGCCTGGCCCGTTTGGATCCTGATTTGAACAAACTCACTGTACAAATCATTTTTGAGACAACTGGGGAAATTTGACGATGGAGTGGGCAAACCGAGGCCCATTCATTTTATGAGATGTGAGGGTGCTTGGTGGTGCGGCTCTGTGAGGACCTGGCCCTGTGAGAGAAGGGTCTTGAAGCCTGCAGGGTGGACTCCCCCGTCTGCGCGCCGCTTAACCAACAGACAGACTCTATCTCATCAAAGGAAAAGCAAAGAAAACAGGTGACGCAAATGTGGCCAAATCTTGCTAGTTATTCAGTCTAGGTGATGGGTTCACGGTGGCTCTCTGGAAGAGTCTCTCCACCTTTGAGTGTCTGAGGTGCTGTCATAATAAGCCCTGAAGTGTGTAGGCAAGTCCAGAGCGAGAAGGCTCTGGAGCATCAGTAGGTTAACAGAAGCGGGAAGGCTGAGTGCCTGCACGCGGAACAGGAAAGGAGCGCGGCCCCGACAGTACCTTTCATCCTGATGGAGAACTCGCCCAGCAATCTCTCCAGCTCCGTCTCAATGGTGCACATGTTCTGTGAGGGACAGGAGACAGGGGCTGGTTAGAGCTCGCTCCTACAGCGCAAACCCGGGACGCCCTGACGCGTTCGCAGTGCGCGTAAACCCCAGACACACCAGCCCACTGGCAGCGAGCGGGAACCCCAGGCTGCACCGACCTGTTTGGGGTGAGTGTGAACCCCGGGGCGCCCCGACCCGTTCGCGGAAAGCTGCACTGAGCCACCTATGAGTTCTCAACAAAGCGCTCAACCCAGGTCTGAGCAAGACGTCCAGGACCCGGGAAACTTAGAGCACAGAACAAGTTAAATTATATCCTGAACCACCAAATCCAGAATGTGGGGTGTTCTATAAGAACTGGCCTGAATTCTCCAAAACGGCAGTATCGCAGGGAAAAAATCTAGATAAAAGAGATGAAAGAGACCACCAGGTGAAATGCGTTAACCTGGATTGCACCCCAATTTCAGAGACGAGTACATAAACTGGAACAGCGACACTATTGGGTGAAATAGTGGAAATTTGAAAATGCACTGGATATTACGTAATTCTGTAGCATGACTTAACTTTCTTTGTTGAGATAATGGGATGTATGTGGTTATGCAGGGGGTACACGTGTTACATAGGTCACCATTAAGAAATCCGTGCAAAAATATTTATGGGATAGTGTCATAACATCTACCACTGACTGTTAAATGACTCTGCAAAAATGAGGAAAAAAATTGAGCTTACGAGAGAGGGAAGACACAGGTGGAAAAATGTTACCAATTGTTACATCTAGGTGGAAGTATCTAGTGTCCATTATATTAGTCTTGACTTTTCTGTAAGTTTGAAATTTTTTCTAATAAAAAGTTGGGGCAAAAAGAGCACTGGGGCTCAATTCTCCTCCAAGTGGGTGAAGCGGGGTTCCTGCATCCTCCCCCCAGCACCCAGAGTGATTCCTGGGTCTGACCGGTGCCCTGTCCTCACCCTGATGTAGAGGGAATTGGAGGCAGGAGGGACCCGTCTGTGCACGTGGGCACGCGTGTGACCACTGGCCCCACTTCCTTAGTATCCAAGGGCCCGCACAGGGCCATCAGAGTTAGAAGTGCCGTGGCCCTTCTGCAGCTCGGCCAGGTGAGCTTTTGGTGCCGGGGTTTGGGGTGGCCCTCATAAGGCGCAGCAGCTCCGTGAGCCCTGGCGGGACTGCTGCCACTTGAACTTCGCTTGCTGAGGACTTGGGATCGGCTCGTCGGGCTGGAGGCCCTGTTCCACCCCCAGCCACTGCTCTCTGGAAAGCTCAGTCCCTCACCTAGGTTAGCAGAGTGTGTGCGGGGTGTGTGTGGGTGGGTGGGTGGCATTCCTGACGTCTGAGCTCCCTGTCGATGGATCGAAAGCTTTGAGAACAAAGTCTCGGCGTGGTAAACAATTTTCTTCCTCATAGCACGGGACGTCTCCATGAGGAACGCATTTCAGTTTCCAGAAACATCTGCAATGGTGTCGTGCATATCAGGGTTGCTGACAGGGTCTTTGAAAAGCGGGGCAGCTCCTGGAACGGTTGGGGGCCCCCGTGGTCAGAATTTCCTCCTCCCTCTCCACGTGGCCCTTCAGGACTGGCCTCACCCGCCACGGCCCCCAGAGCCACCATGCCCTGAACGTCCTCCTAGTAAAATCCTGGCTTTTGTGATTCTGTGAAGGTACAAAACCACCCGAGCTCAAGTGAGTTATGAGACAGACGCCTGGGTGCTTTCGTCTGTAAGACAGCCCTTCGGTGAAATTAGCTCTAGCCTTTGAACTTGTGAGCAAAACTTGCTGTCTTGGCTCTCGACCAAAGGTGGGTCCTTCCGAAAGGACCTGCAGATGGTCCGGGACAGGCAGCCTAGCAGCTTGGGGACTGAACGGCCTCTGTGACAGGCAACCACACTTGCTTTCAGAGACACAAAGAAATGGGGGCTCGTGAATGAGCCCGAGGTTCTCAACATGCAGGTCCCTCAACTTGGGTGGGGTGGGCGTGTCTGGGGAGAAAGTCGCATTATGTTCACTAACCTCTAACTAACAAGGGACACGTCCATAGGTCATGAAGACAGAAAACAGGCCACAGGCATTACCAATACCTGCGACTCTGACGGGGACAGAAATCGTGTACTGCAGACACCTCAAACGCTATTTCTGTTTGTCACTGCTTTGCGTTTCGTGATTTCCAACGCCTAGGGCCAGTGCGAGTGCCGCCGTTTAATCTGATGTCTCGGTACAGAAGCAGCCTTGTATCACAGCCGTTTTTTTCATGTTAACTGTGCTGACAATTTCGAAGTAACTCTATTTCAGCATTTCTTTGAATTTCTGTTTTCATGCTCTGCATTTAGCAAGTATTATCCCAAAGGGGCACTTAGGTTAAGAAGCCCCGTTCTAGAGTAAATCCAGGGCTGGGGCAACACACAAAGCCATCATGTCTGTCACCCAAGAGGTCCCTCGGTCCCGGGGCCGAGACAGACGCCCAGTTCTGGGAGTCGCCCGACAGCCCCTCATTGGGCGATGACTTCACTCAGGAAACCTGACCCCTGAGCAGTGCCTCCTGGGACAGTGTGAGGGGCCGCTTTAATAATTCAGTCATTTTGCCAGAAGCACTGGTGTCAGGTGACCCCAGAGGAGCAAAGACCTGCCTGTGTCATGTGCTTGGGCCCAAGAGACAGTCAGAAACCAGGACAGCACTTCTGTCCAGGGCTCTTTGTCTTGCCTCCCTGAAGGAGAGACGGGAAGTTTCTCGCAATTAGCTGATGGTGGGCAGGAGGGCTCATGACAACCGACCTCTGGGGTCATTTGCTCCACATGGCCCTTTCGGCTTCCAGAAATACAGCGCTAGGAGACTGTACACTAGAGAATTTGGAAAGGATTTAAAAACCAGGGCGCTGTAGCTTCCTCAGCCATTCACTGGAATTTCGACCAGCATTTGTGGTCCACACGTGCACAGACCGCCTGGGGCCGCATCGGCCTGGCCAGGGAGTGGCCCCGAGTGTCTGACACCATGTGGCTCGACAAGTGCATGAACGGGTTCGTTACAAGGCACCGGGACGGCTGCCTGACAGGTGACGCTCTGGGACTGCCAAAGGCAGGTTCTCTGGAGGCCAGCGAGCCACTCGAATGTCATTTTAAACAATTCCACTGTCAGCCTCAAAAAAAAAAAAAAAAAAGACAAGAAAGAAAGGAAAAACAAGCAAGCCAGGTACAGAGGCAGACCTATCTGCCTGAGGAGTGGGGTGAGGTCAGGGGCAGGCCGCGTCCCTGCTCCGGGCAGGTGTCCGCGGCGGCGGGGGTCCTACCTCGGTGTACTCTTTGTAGCTCCGGTGCACCTCGGACAGGCTCTCCCGCGCGGCCCTGCTGGCGGGTGACGAGCCGAAGGCTTGCTTCATTTTGCTGGCTCCATCCTGGAGGCGCCTTTGGATACAATAGGCTTCATAGAGCTCATCCACCTGCCAGGAGAGAGCGGGGAACGCGAGGGGGGTGAGTCCTGCTCGCGGGAACGAAGTCGCACGGGCCGTGCGACGTGGCTCTGACACTGTTCACAGCCTTGGGGCAGTGGCGGCCTTTCAGACAGAGACCTTTTGTTTTCACCACCAGGATCCACTTTCTACGTCAAAACTGACTGCACCCTGGGCCTCTTTTCCAGGCGCACAGGACGGAGAAGCACCGACCGCGGGCTCACCGCACGAGGCAGGCGCGGTGACCTTCACACGCGGCACCCGGGAGGGCGCCCCGCAGGGCAGCCCGGACTGTGCCAGGCTGTGTTTCCAGGGACGGCGTCACAGGGTGATGGCCACACGTCCAGATGTAGCCAATTTTTTAAGAAAGAACTTGAGGCCAGTCACTCAAACAGATTTTTGTAAACTCTCAGCTCAACAATAAAGAGAGAAAATTAAGTTATTCTCAAAATTAGGGTGAAGCTCAATTGTGAAAACGTATCCAACTGAACACTTGAGAACTGTGATAGTTGTTGCATGTAAATGAAACCACAGTTTAAAAAAGAAAAAAAAGCGGGAGCAACGGAAAGGAGTGTTTTCCCCGCTGCACCTGCCTCACCGAAGCTCCCAAACCACCCCGCACCCTGTACGAAGGACAGCCGATCACACTCTGAGCAGCCGAGTTATCACTGCGTGCTGCTCAGGTGGGATTCTCAGCGAGCCAAGGCCTCTGTGACACCCACAGGACATTGGACCACATGCGAGGACGGTTTTCAGGGCCGGGGCTGGGAGGCAGGTACGCGGCATCCGCAGAAGCAACGGCAGCCTGTGACTTTAGGGGGGCTGTCACCTACGGGGGACTACCGGAATGCCTCATTTCAGCACGAGCTTTGTTCCCCAAAAAGGGGGCCGACGCTGTGGAGCCCAGAGGAGGTGGAGGGGAAGCTCGTGGACTTCGGAGGCGAAGGCTCCTGTCTGTCCTGAAGGCTGCTCACGGACAAGCGTCACGAGCACTGGCTAGAGCCGGCGACTCCCTGTCACTGCCACCTCTACCCAGAGGGCGCTCGCACGGAGCTCAGCATGCGCACACGAAGGCACTGGCGGTGGTTCTCTGGGTTAGAGGGGCCTTCGCTGGTCCTCAGGCTAGAGATTCACTCTGTTTTGCTGAGAGGAGCTGCCAGACTCGGGCAAGAACGAAACGGCCTCTCGTCTTTGGGGCCAGTGGGTTTGTCTCAGATGAAGACGGGGGTCTAAGGCTCAGGGGTGGCCTGTCCGCTGATGACATCTTTTGGTCCGTGACTGGCCCAGAGGGCGGTTGCTATATTTTGAAACTCGGCTCAGACTCACCGGGTGAACTTGCTAAATGCGGATTCCCGGGCCCTGCCCTGAGATGCGGACTCAGGAGGTGGGGGCGGGGCCAGGAGTCTGAGATGTTGGGTAACCGTCGCCGAGCGCTCGGGCACAGGAGCGGCCCCACACTACTTCTAGGGATGCCAGACCCGGGCCTCCCTCGTGGCCAGCCGGGTGGCTGCCTCTGCGGTCCTGGGGGACGCCCCTCGACCCTTTCCCCACCAGAGTCTCTACCACTGTGACCCTCTCAGGAAGGAAACTGCTCACTGGACCCCTGCTGTGGCCTATTACTTTGTTTTTGTTAAATGTCGACCTATTTTGGCCAAATGGAGCTGCCGTTTAGGATGAAGGGCAAGTGCACGCACCTGAGCGGGGCTGGCCCCTCTACAGGTAAGCGCGTGTCGGCCTGCGAGTTAGCAGTGGCTCTCCCTCGAATACACCGAGTGGCTGACTTGTTCGACTGAATGTGATCTGGTGGCATCGTGTGTGCGCACGCTGGAACCAGGGTGCCCCAGCGTCCCATAACCCCGGGGACCGCCACATCCAACATGGACGGTGGAGAAATGCACGGTTGCCTCTAATACCGATCTTGTTTCCTTGCCGCTTTCCGAACCAAGCAGAGAAAGGTGTGAGAGCCTGCCCGCCACACAGACATTTCCTGCTGGCCTCACTGTCTTAGTTACTGCCGGCGGCGGAAACAGGAGCCGTTCAGAGTGGTGGACGTCGTACGTGTCTCTCGAAGTGAGAATGTGCAAAGGCGGCAGCACCCACATATAAAGCCATCACGGCATTTTAAAAGGAGAGGATTCTGCCCTGGCCCGGTGGCTCAGTTGGTTGGAACGTCGTCCCATAGACCGAAAGGTCACGAGTTCGATTCCCGGTCAGGGTGCACAGGTAAGTTGAGGGCTTGATCCCTGGTTTGGGGCACATACAAGACGCAACTGATCGATGTTTCTCTCTCTCCCTCCCTTCTCTCTCCTCTCTCTCTCCCTTCCTCTTGCTGCAAAATCAATACACTTGTCCTTGGGCGAGGCTTAAAAAAATACATACATAAATAAAAGGAAGCCATTCTTAGGACTGTAAAGGTTGAATACATGCACCCCCCGCAGCCCCACTTCTGAGAGTGGAAAGCCAAGGCCCATGCTGATGGTTCAGCCCAGGGAACTGTGGCAGGGCCGGGCCTAGATCCGGTGGCCTCCAAGTGCTAGTGGAGAGGCTCACCCCCTACCCCCTCGTGCCACACTTGCAAGAGAGGCTGGTGAGTGTGGGTGGGAACAGGGATTGCGGCCGCTGTGACTCAGTGGCTCCCGCAGGAGACTTCTCCTGGGTTGCATCTCCTGACAGTGTTCGGGACAGGGGTGACAGGAGAAAGATTCCAAGAGGTGCTGACGGGCAGCGTGAAGTGCGTGTCGACGGCCTTCGGGAAGAGGCGCAGGGGGTGCCAAGTTGCATGTAGGGCCAGACAGTGAAGTGAGCGAGGCGGGTGGTTCCTGCGGGTCTGGTGTGGCTCAGAGTCTCCTCTCCCTGGACGGCCCTGAGGCGGGCAGCCCTGCACCAGGCGTGCTGCGTGCGCAGGGAAGCCCGTCGTCCTGGCCGCGGGGCTGACGTGCGGCCACAGCCACCCAGGGCCACCAGGCTCTCCAACCTCATTTTTTTCTCCACCCGCGCTGCCTGTTGGAGGGGCCTAATGGCTAATCAGCTTAGGAGTCAATTCGATCAGAAACTCTCCTCGGGCGACATGCTAAGCTCAGGCCCAAGGGGGACGACCAGGAACAGAGAGAGAGGCCAAGAGGGTGGGAAGGGCAATTACCTTGCTGATGTGAAACTCCAGGCGTCTCATGTATCTTTCGATCGTTTTAATTTGCTGGAATTAAAAGAAGTTTGAAAAAGGTCAGCCGTTTACAGTCCAACTGGCCTAGACCAGCAGTTTTCGACCTTTCTCCTCTCCTCCCACAAAGCCCCCCGAATGCTGAGCGTGTCCCTCTCCCGTCCAGGTTGCCATGCCCAGAGTCTTTAGTATCAGCCTGAGGGCATTGTTTAAAATACTGAATAACCGTTCGGGGAGATGGACTCGGTTGGTGACTGGGATCTCTGTTTCACATCAAAAGGTCCAATCAAATGGAATTCATTGGATTTCTGGCAGAACAGAGTCACAGTGGAATGTAACCAGATCCCTCCATAACGACACGTCTGATCAGCTCAAACATGAACTTTTCCCTTTACACTGACTGTCCCCGAAATTGAGGTGCATCGCACAATTGCCACACCCGTGCGTGCCCACAGATAATCATGGGAGTTTCTGCGTCATCTCTTCATTTGAGTTACAGATATTATTATTATTACAGACATTAAATCTAATTACCCTTTCCAATGTTTGCAAACAGGCTACGTGATGATTCAGCATAAAGGGCGTTGTATATACAGAAAGGCACAAAAAGAGACAGCACCACGTGTAACTAAAAATAATCTACTTTTAAAATAGACTTCAAAGAGTCTTCTCATTAAGTACCAAATAAAAATTGTAAGTGAAAAGAAAGAACTATGTCATGGGGTAACTGGAATCATTTTTTTTTTGTTTTTCCTCAGTGGAACATAAAATAATGGGGCATTTTCCAACCAAAGATCTCTTGGATTTGATGAACCACGATCGTTAATATTTATGGAGAAGGTGAGGTGGGGCCGCGTTCACTTGGGAGGCTCTGAAACCTGCCCTCACGCTCCAGAACCCCATGGCCAGGCGGCATTTTGGTGAAAGCATTATTGCATCTGTCGATCTCTCAGTCTTATTCGTCAAACTCATGGATAAAAGCAGGTACTTCCCTGGGCTTAGAACCGTCATCCAATCTCTGGGATCCCCTGTCCCTCCGAGGGGCTCTGGGAACCCTGCTCAAGGACAGGGGGTTTCATTCTGGCCCCGGCGCCGAACGGGAACCTACCTTGTCCAGGTCGTAGAGCACGCCCTGCAACAGAAACGAGAGGGTCTGAGTGAGAACATAGCTTCCTCAGCGCCGTCCCTGGTGGTCGTAGAGGGTCATCTGCAGGCAGTGACACAATAACCAGCCCGCACGGTTCTGCCGGGATTTTGGACATTCGCTTTAAAGGAGCGGAAATCCAAGCCATTTTAAATGCCGGTGAGAGTGCTTTTATTTACGCTCTGCGTGTCCACGGTCCCACCAGGCCTCTCTGCCCCTCCGCGCCTTCAGGGCTGCACTGGCTTTGGACTCTTTCCTCTCACCTATCGAGGGGCACACATTCATGTTCCCTTTTTACATGCTTACAAAATTAATAGTGTGGCCATAAAACGTAGCCGTGATATAAGCATTAAAAATACACTTGCCTTCCCGCTTAAACATGTAAAATCGGCATTGAAGAGGAGACCTGAGGGCGGTGCCAGGCCTTTCACAAATTGTTTTTAAAATAGGCTCACGTCCTGCGTGCTCACGGTATCGCAGGGGAACCGGTTCACATCCCTGCATCCCCCGTGGGGAGGGTTTCTATGGAATCTATGTCCCAGCAGAAGCCCCGCCATCCACTTGCCACTGTTCTCCAAGAAGGGCCACTGACTGCCACTGAGGACGGCCAAAGGCATCGCAAACCCCTGAAGGGCATTTCGGGGGACTTCACGTGGAGGGGGCCCATTTATACGCTCGCATCCTTGCCATATAAAACCCGTAACGTCTACAAAGCCTTTAACCTCTAGCTTCTGAAAAGGACAACTGTGCGCATTTTAGCCCATCTCCTAAGGAAGGGAAGACGGCAGCCGCTCGTGGGAAGCGGTGGCCCCGGGGACACACAGCGCTCTCCCTGGCTTTCTGAAACATCACGACGGGCCGTCCTTACACGCGAGCAGAACCACTTAAAATAGTGGGCCCATTAGAAACACCCCTCCAGCCAGACACACTGTCACAAGTTGCTCGGAGGGGAGTCTGCACGCGTTTCAGCTCAAGGGCTTGCTTTTCTCCTCTGACCTCCTGCCTGTTACGTTTGTTGAAAAATCGGAAATAAAACCAGCGTTCTGAGTTCCCGATCCTGTCCTAACCCTATCCCAGGGGAACTCCAACTGTTCGTTTCCTTTCGTTAGTCAGCGGAGGGATAGAGGGAGAGTTTTTCCTGATTGTAAAGTTCATCTGCATAAACATGCTTGGAAACTACATACATTTGTTCAGAATAAAGCATTAAAATATACGTCAGAAAGCAGACAGTACTTTGCCCCTTGGAGCTGTTCTTCTTGAAGGTTCTCTGTACCCTACTTTTGGCTAGATCTTTAAAGATCTTTGGACAAAAAGTTAAAAATTAAAAAAAAAAAAAAGCCCCGGTTGGTGTGGCTCAGTGGATTGAGTGCTGGCCTACAAACCAAAAAGGTCACTGGTTCGATTCCCAGTCAGGGCACATGCCTGGGTTGTAGGCCAGGTTCCCCGTAGGGAGCGTGCGAGAGGCAACGACACATCATGTTTCTCTCCGTCTCTCCCTCGCTCCCCCTCTCTCTGAGAGTAAATAAATAAACTCTTAAAAAAAAAAAAAGAAACTGCATTAGCATCCTGATGACTGGACAGTACGCACCAGGCGCGAGTTCCTCTTCATGTCTTTTAACTGAGAGTTCAGCTTGTCCAGCTCTGTCTGGTGGGCCTCCAGGTACTCGCTGCAAAGAGAAGGGGGGACGCAGCCGTGAGTGCAGTGTCTGTCCAGCGGGTTCCGGGGCCACGGACCCTCCCCGTCCGCAGAGGCACTGTGGACTGAGCCTCACTCCGTGGAGGGACAGTCGGGAGGGGGGGAGGCGCTGCGTTCTCCCAACATCCCTGCATCCTGAAGGCGCCGGCAGCTGCACCCGAGGTTATGCAGGTGCTCAGAGGTGAACGCCCTGCGGCTGAACGCCCAGAACTGAAAGGCCGGTGGGAGGAAGGGGCCAGACCAGGGAGGAGCCGCGCTGGGTCTCGGCTCACCGAGCTCTGTGACACAACACAGACCGGAGGTTGTTCCCACGCACTCGGGAAGGTTTGTTCTGGGCCAACAGTCCCTATACCACACTCGGGAAGGTTTCAGCACCTTCTACAGCAGCCTCTGAAACAGCGGCCTGCCCACACTGTTACGTGGGACCCATACTCTCCAGAGGGCAATATGAACACATCCCTCCTTCAGCGTTAGGGACCTCCTGTCGGAGCCCGACAGGTGTCCCCGCCCTGGGACTCAGCGAAGGCTTCCCCGATGGGGGCGCAAGAGTAAAACCCCTGCTATAGAAGCAGACATTTAAAAATGACCTCACAAGGCTACTTTTCTCCTCTGCCCTCCACCCCGCGCCGCTCAGCCCCGGAAGGTTCTGCTCATGGCCGTGGGCTGGTGTGCTTACCCAAGCCCCCTCTTCAAGGCTCTGTACACGTCTTCCACCCTTTCCGGCTGAGGCTCCTTGGGGGCGCTGCTGCCTTTGTGCCCTAAGTTGTGCATTTTCTTCAGTTTGGCCTGAGGCTTCTTGGCGGCAGAAGAGTTTTCAATGAAGGAGTTACACCTGTGAAAAGAGAGCAGCCACCAGGAATTGTAGCTCGGGCCTCCAAACGCGGTCAGCGAAAGAAATGCCTGTCAGTCACCCCATGTTCGTGTTTGTGGCTCTGGGGGAAGGGCACAGTCCCTGTCTGCTTCTCGGTGTTAGCCTTCGCTGCCGAGCTCCGGGAGCGCTGCTGGGCGGCGGCCTCCTCCAGTCAAAGCCTGGCCTCGGGTAACGAGTGCGTGCTCGGAGCGAAGACGCCCCTGCCAACGAAGCTCCACGGGGAGCCAAGGCCACACGCGCAGGTGGAAAGACGCACAGGCAGAACGACGTAAACCAAGTCAAACGCCCGTGAGTTAGCCACGTCAGGCACACGCATCTATGAAGTGTGACCGGTGTGTGAGTCACTACCCCCTTGATGAAGAGCCACGAGCGCGGGGAACGGCTAGTCCCACACAGCGTGCAAGCAAAGCACACGGGGCTGACTGGCAGCGTTTTCTTGAGCTTTGTCTTCATGGAGGAACTTTCGTTTAGATGTGACATAAAGCCCAACGTCTCTGCGAGTGGCAGGCGGGTGGTCACGGTCCAGTGATGCCCCTTCTCGGTATTTATCCGAAGGAAACAAAAACACAAACTCAAAAAGATTTATGCCCCTCTGGTCACCGCAGTGCGGTGCACAACATCAAAGATATGGGAACAAGCGAAGTGTCCTCCGATGAGTGAATAAATAAAGCAACTGCAATGTGTGTGTGTGTGTGTGTGTAAAAAAAAGAATATTATTTGGTAAGAAAAGATGCAAATATCCACCCCAAACCAGGCACTAGACGTGAGCCACCTAGATATCCCCAAAGTAAATACGAAAGGGACAAAACTTACAAAGGGACATTTAACCTCAGGAAGGATGACATAAAAAACTGGGAAAGATTTTTAGAAAACGCTCAGTATCCACAAATACATGGAAAAAGTAAATCTGTTTTTGCCGGTGGGAGGACAAATGGGTTCAAACATCTGGAGGCTCCCTGGTAACAGAGACTAAGGTAACACACGTGTACAGCTGTGTGCGTGTGTGCTGACGAGGCCGCATGTGGACAGACACCCCTCGCCTGCTCCTCACAGCATCCGCGCTCCCACCTCTCTCAGCTGCACCCGGGACCCCGACTTGCCTGGACCGCCTCTCCTGAAGGCCGCTGAACCCCGCGAAGGACTGGCTGCGGATGATGCCATTGGGTCCCCCGGGCGAGAAGGACTGGGCCCCCACCAGCATGATCTCCGGGAGTCTGGCTGGCAGTCCTGTAGGCAGGGGACAGGTTACAGCAAATTACAGGCAGGTCCAGACAGAAAACACCGAGCTTGTCGACAAGGAGAGGAGGTACAGCAGGAGGTCAGGCGAGGTGAGTCACGGGGCCGTTAGAGGCCCGTAAACCTCCCTTCTGCCTCGTCGTCTTTACGCCGCAGGGCTCAGCGCTCAGGCGAAGAAACAGAGATACCTACCTCCTGAGACATAAATAAAAATAAATTACACACAATCATTGGGCTCTTTGGGTCCCCTTCAGGGATTTTTAAAAAAAAAACGAGGTTCAACCCTGCTTTGAAAAACCCCCAGCACTTTGTGACGTTCACATCCATTCAACAACAACAAGCAAGACACTGCAGGAGGTCCCGTCTTGGACGCTCCCTCTAGGCCCGGTGTCGCGCTTCCAACCAGGTCTCAGGGCAGAATTCTACGCTCGGAAGTTATTTAAACCGGCCCCCTCTTTTTCTGCCCCGAAGTATGTTTGCAAAGATAAGACGAAGCCGCGATTGTGACCGTGCAAAATTAAGGGGAAGGGGGAGCTCAGGAAAGCCCAGCTCTCTAGGCCGTGCGAGCCCACGAGAGAAGCGGAAAAAGGGGGGCGGGAACCGCAGCCCGGAGTGTGCCCCCGTCACACACTTGCTCCCTTCGGTCAAGACCTACCACGTTGGACCCAGACACGCGGGCAGTGCCCAGCTTCGGCCGGGCAGCCAGCCCCAGGTTAGTTCAGGTAACGCCATTGCCCTGAGAGCAGGAAGAGCCAGCACACGCGCTGATTGGCAGGCGACCTCGGCCCAGAGAAGGGGAGGGGCTCCGGACCAGATGGAAGGAACAGGATGACAGGGCACAGGGCTGTCTGAGTAGCATCAACGATTGCTTGTTAAGGACCCAGCCTGCAGCTCCACAGAGGCCCAGAGGGAGGAGGTCCCCAGAGACAGGACACACAGCCCCCTTTAAATCCCCGCCCCCTCCAGAAGAAAGCACCTCTGGGGTTTCTAGGCCTTCTTGCAGGTACAGGTGTTGACTCACTGGGCAATCGGCACCAGGCCGACCCTTTGATCTGGGCCGGACAGACGTGCAGGCACCCATTCCGGTGGGGGTGGGGGGAGGGAGGCTTACGTGTTGGACATTCTCAGGAATTTTTAAAGCACCACAGCAGAAGCACGTGGTGCAGCAAAATCAGCGTCTGCTGCCCAAATAGGTCCAAGCGCACCTGCCCGCCTTTCCCCGAGAACACCTTCTCCGAAAGCGTCAGCCCGCCACCCGCAACGGGTCATAAATTCCAAGGGACCGCCGGGCTTTACGTCCTTCGTGCATTCCATAGTTTCACAGCCAAAATTCTGACCCAAAGTCTCAGTGTGGCAAAGCGGCGTCAGCCTTGTGTCTCGCTTTGCAACGTAGGCTGCACCATGCACCTCTGACCTGGGAAAAGACTTCACAGCGTCGGAAGTATTTTAACGGTATGACTGTCGTGGGCTTGCTAGGAGTGATATATTTTTAAACCGAGAGCTTTTTCTGTGTCCTCCACAGGGTCACTAGTTTCAGCTCTGGTGCCTGGTACCCACTCCCGGGCCCTGGGACGGAAGGAACATGGAACTCCGCCGGGCTCAGGGGACTTGCAAAGCTCCCCAGGCAATTCTCACGCTCAGCAGAGAAAAGAAAAAAAAAAGCGATGCCAATTTGGTTGACATTTTAAAACTCTAGTTAAAATAATCTACTACAATTTCTCAAGTCCAACTTTAAAAATGTGCTCTTCGGTCTTAAATGAGCCTCAGCTTGCAAAGTTTAAATGTCTCGTTAAAGGAGTTAAATACTAGAGAACGAAACACATGAACCGCTTGAGAACTAACTTCCCTTCCTCCTCTGTTTCCGTAACAGGTAAGAAACATTCTCGAGGACAAAACCAAAATTTGTCTGCACTCTACGAACTGAGTTAGGTCCTCAGATGTTTTCCATCCTTCGCATGTCGAAGGGGCGGCCAGCGGGGAGCCAGTCTGGTTAACCTTTCTGGTCTTAGGGACGATCGCAATCTATCAGGAAAGAATTTGAGGAGCGGTTTAGGCTGGGATCTCTGGCTCCAGTCACTAGCCCTGCAGCCTGACACACCTTGACGTGCCGCCCGCCCCGGGACAGTCATAAATCCAGCGTGCGTGCGCTTCCCCATGCAAAGGCGGGGTCTGGCGAGAAGTGGAGCGGGCGGGGAGGAGCGGAGCTGTGGTACTAGGGCCAAGAGCACACAGCGCGTTCCCCGCCCCCCACCCCAACTCTGAGGTAGGCCAGAGTTCTCTGTTGCTGGTCCCCCAGCTGCCCAGCTCTGTCATCAGCTTCCTGAGGACCCCGCTCCCATCCCTCGGTGCCCTGAGTCCCCAGGCTGCCCCCGGCTTCCTAAAAGCCCGGCTTTCAGCAAAACCTCCCCTGCAGCTACACTTACTCATTTTCAGATGTTAAGGACTTAGAACCGGTTACCCCACCCGCCAGAGTCCTTTGCATTTTCATAGCAGCTGCTCCTTGGGACCCAAAGCCTGCACCTAAAGAATTGCGGTGTCGCTGGTGGTCCGGTGCCAGGTGGCACCCAACGCTTGCAGAACGGCTTGGCAATGTCAGCTTAAAACATAAAAGATACTCCATCCTTTAACCCATCCCAGCTACTCACTGGTGTCTCCTGCAGAGACAAACTCAAGTTCACGGAGAGGCAGTTCAGAGATGCTCACGGCAGGCAACAGAAAGCAGAAAAGTGAAAATGGAACAAATGGGAGTCATCACAGGGACGATCATGGCATGGCGTGGTTGGCGGTGCCGAGCAGTAGCTATAAACCGCATGGCCGTGCACCGGGATGCGGAAAACAAACCCGTGTGAAGTGTCGCCTGTGAACAGGAAAGTCCTGAAACCAGGCGCAGGCGGGTAGTCGGGGGGCGGGGGTGCTGAGTGGCAGTCAGGGACATTTTAACTTTTGTGCTGATTTTTATAGAGGAAATGTGTTTATGTGTTATTCATTGGATGCAAGGTTCTTTTTTGGAACTGCAGGCTCAAATTCTGGCGTACGCTTTCCCGTGAGTCCGATTAGCCTCAGCGCGCAAGCCTCTGTCCCCACGTTTGCACAACTGCTCCAGGGGGCCCACAGGGTTAGGCGGCCTAAGGGGAGGGTCCTGGTAGCCCAGAGGCAGGTGACCTCCTCCACGCCCGTCAGGCCTGAATCTCCAAGCTGGAGGCATCGATGACCCTAGAAAGTACCGGAGAGGCCTCTAGCCAGCTGGAATGTCAATATTGAGCGTTGGTGCCAGATACACAAAAACCCATTAAAGCAAGTAGGAATCACTAGATTACTTTTAGTTTCTCCAAACATAAAAGCGCTCTGCTGCTCTGGGAAAATACAGAAAATGAGAAGAGAGGCTGGGCAGGGCGGGGGGAGAAGAACCCGGCGGAGTGGGTCACAGGAGATTTGGGGTGTATTTCATTGTCTTCAACTCTTCCCTCCCCGTTTAAAACACGGAATTTTGAGCATGAAGCTAAATTTTGTATCTTGCTTTTTCTATCAAGTTCTTGTTTAAAGCTAGGTCGAGGGAGTTATAAATTAGTTTTTTTCTTAAACTATCTTTAAAAGGCAACTTAGGTCCCCCCTCCGCCGCCCCCCCGATTCCCAGTGCTCGTCTGGGTAAGAAAAGGAAGCCCATCTAGTCTCCGTCAGATCTGCCTCTGATCTCCGTCTCGCACATCCGGCCCAGGGCAGGGGGAGTGCCCGCCAGGCTGGCCTGGGGTTGCTCTCTGGGAATCGGGGCGGACGATGGCATCTGGGCACCTTGGCTGCAGGGCGCAAGCATCATGAACGTTAGAAGCAACATGGGAGGTGACGTCACTGCCCCAGCCCTTGGAAAGTTTTCCTGGCATTTTCACAGTTTTACTTAACCAAGAAAAGTTACAAGTAAAGCTAACGAAGCTACAGTAGGTAATCCCGGAAGGTCCCCACTGATGATAGAAACGCAAGAGGCGTCGTGACTTCCGGACGAGGCAGTAAGGGTATCTTCGCTCTCACCAAAGCCTGGCTGTCTCATGACGGGCAAATGTCAACGTGCTAACCAAGAGCTGCCGGTTACCAAGCAATTCTCTGTCCACAGGCCGGGCGGAGGCCGCCGCCTGAGACGAGGCAGTGACCAGGAGGAGAGCTGGCGGGCGCGGGTGTGATGGGCTGGCAAACATGAAAAAGTCCACACTCAAGGCAAGTGTTTGTGATGTCACGGATGGGAGCAGGCTCGGGAGCACGAGAGAGCTTTGCAGGGGGTGGGGGCGGGGTTCGCTGGGTGTGTTCTAGAACTTTGTGGTAATGATTGCTCCACCGTGAACAGTTCCCAAAACCGAACCTATGCACTTACGCTTTACGGCATGTGAATGTTACGTCAATAAAGCTATTAAAATCACTATCAGTTTCTGGAAAAAGTCGTCATCCCTGCTTCAAGAGGAAGCACCAAGAAATCAGGACTTGACAAGGAAAAGCTGGGTCGGTAACCTGAGTGCCGAAGGCTTTGGTGGTTGGACACTTGCCCCGATGAGACCACGTGAGGTGCAGGACGCTGGCCCTGCTGCGTTTACTCAGTCATTTCTTTTTTTAATCCTCACCTTGAGGATATACCCATGGATTCCAGAAAGAGAGGAAGGGGGAGAGAAAGAGTGAAAGAAAAAAAAACATGGATTGGTTGCCGCTCCGAATGGGGATCGAACCCACAACCTTTCGGTTTACAGGACAACACTCCGACCGGCCGAACCGCTCCGGCCAGGGCTGAGTTGCTTCTCAAAGCCCCGTCTGTGTCCCTCGCTCTCCTTTCCTAACAACACACCCTGTCCGTGTCCCCTGCACCTTGGCCGAGGGCAGAAGTGTAATCCGTTGTCCAAAAGTGGACAGCGGACCAGATATAAACAGTCTGTGGTGTTTGATGATTATTTCAGACGAACCCTAAAAGTAGGGGCCTGCTCATTACACGGTTGCAAGGTACCTATTACAGAACAGTTGCCTAATCTTAAAAAAAAAAAAAAAAAGTAGGTATATTTAAGTCATTGGCTGTTTTGTTAGGCACTGCTTTAAAATAAGTCAAGGCTCTGCGAGCAGTTGCTTCTCAGTTGTCGACGCTGCCTGCTCCCTGGAGGATAAACGCGTGCGCGCCACCGAACGCGGACTGCGAATGGGGGACAGTGTCTCCGGAACAGCTCAGCTCAGCCCCGCTCCGCGTGAGGAGACAGAGGGGAGCCAAGGCGGCCTCTTGGGCAGCTAGTGAACTTGCTCAGCCTCCAGCTGCTTTCTGTAGACTCTGCTCCACGTTCCCGGACACACATTGTGAGCGGCAACAGAGGTCAAGCCATCACTCCGCCTTCCCTTCGCAGGGCCACTTGGACATCTTCAGACCCGACTTCCCATCGACCCCATGGAAGCTTTATAAACGGTCAAGGGCTTGAGAGACACCAAGGTGACCATCATGGAGACTTAGGGTCAACCAGCTTGGAAGGAAAAGGAAGAAACTCATTTTTGGGTCTCTGGAAGCTGGTATTATTGGTTCTCTTTCTGTGTTTTCCAAGACGTCGTCAACTGACACATAGTCATTAAGTCCATCTTACGTGCTCGGCCGCGCAGGACGCTACCTGCGTCTGAGAGCCAAAGGGAACCGAAGGCCGCCCTCGGCTTTAAACCGCTGCCGGGATTTAATTAGAGAAGGTCCTTGGGTTGTGCCTCGGCAGACGGGAGACACTTGCGCTGTAAGAAGTGACCGAAACAACCGTGGGGTGGCTCCCACTCCTCGGGCTCCAAGGAAAACAGCGAAGCGGGGAGCAGAGTGCAGACTCTGCCGCCCGCCCCCCTGGCTCCAGTCTCAGCTGCTTCTGGGACGCCCAGCCTTCCGCCGCTGCACCGCAGAGGACCCGGAGAGGTGCGAACGGGGGAAGACAGGCATCGCCAGCGACATCGGATGTCACACGTGAACTGCTCACGGTGATTTACAATGATAGAGCTCTCTCCAAAGGGGGGGGGTGGATGAGAGGAACAGCTGGGGTGGGGGGGTCGGTTCATAAAGAAGAAAGAAAGGGCGTGACAGCCAGGGAAGCAGGAAACTCACAGCTTTGTGAAGGTAGCAATTTGTAGACAGGTAAACGCCTAAAATACTTTAAACACAGATAAGGGCTAAAAACACAGGTATTTAGGGAGCCCGGTTCAAAAGTCAGTTTTTAAAATAACATTTGATTTTGAAGCTTACAGAAATGTTGCAAGAAAAGTAGAAAAAGCTCATATATCCTTTACCCAGTTCACCTTTTATTGACGCTATCACATCTTACTGTCAGCCCACTGTCCACACATGTATGTTATTTCCTGAATCATCTGAGAGCAATTTCCGTACACACATTTATATATATTTGCTCCTTCCCATTGAGCAACTTACAAATATGATGCAAGGTTAGTCTTTTTTAAAAGATGGTATTTAGAGAAAGGGAGGGAGAGAGAGAAAGAAACATCAATTTGTCACTCCACTTCTCTGTGCATTCAATGCTTGATCCTTGTTTGTGCCTTGACGAGGGATCAAACTCGCAACCTTGGCGTGTGGGGATGATGCTCTAACCCACTGAGCTACCCGGCCAGGGCCGCGAGTTTACTCTCAAATAGTCAGTATGTGTTTCCTAGTACATGGACGTCCACTTATATAACCTCAGTGCAATGACCAACATCAGGGAAATTTAACATCGATACGACACTATTATCTAAACTACAGACCTTACTCACACTTCACCAACTGCCCCTATAACGTCCTGTAGCTTGTCCCCAGCCCCGCTCTGGGAGCCTGTGCGGGTCATGTCTGCCTCTCTTCTGGTGTCAGGTGCCTCCGGTGTCTGCTGACCTGGGACAGTCCTTGGCCCTTTCCTGGAGTCGAGATCAGCTGTTTTCTAGGAGGTCCCTTCATCTGGGTTTGCCTGATGTTTTCTCGTGATGAGATGCAGGCTCTGCACCCGGGGCAGTGACGTCCCCTAGGTGACGTCGTCCCTGCTCTACGCATTGCCTCGGGAGACACACGGAGTCATGTGGTCCCATGACCGGGGGTGTTAGCTTTGGTCACGTGGTGAAGGTGCTGTTTGCCAGTTTCTCCCTGGAAAGTTACTATTTTTGCCTTTGTAAGCGATAAGAGGTCGGTAAGGAGGTAGTCTGAGGCCATGCGACTATCCTGTTTCTAATTTAACCCCGGAGTTGTTGGAGCATCTGTCGGTGATTCTTGCTCAAACCGTCACTACCGTGACGGTGGCAAAAATGGTCTCTTTGGACGCAGTGTTTTCTACTGTAAGAAAGCGCTTTCCTGAATCCTTTTATTTGTTTGTTTGTTTGTTTCTTTATTGTCAGAATTGTCAGGACGGACTCCCTTACTATCATTTGATGCAAAAGCCACCTGGTTTTTGAAGCATTTTCTGGGCAGCTCTGTGAAAGGCAGCCTGGGACCACAGAACCGCATTACTGGCGGGAGCTAACACAGCGGGGACTCACTGGTACCCTAATTATTTTCCTGAACACCTCCCCTCGTTAACCACGCGGCCAGCTCCCTGTGGCTGGGCACCGCCTGCCTGTACCGACTTCGTTCATTCCTAGTGCAGCGCGGGGGAGAACAGCCTTGGCCGACACGGTTCACCCGAGCCATGGGCGCAGTCTGAGATCCACATTTTCTTGTCAACAAAACAAGAACAACAATCCCTAGGTCAGCAAGGCCGTGGCGAGAAGGGAACTGGACGGTCTCTCGTATTCGCCAGGACTTGCCCTTCGACGCTGTATCTGACTTTATCAATCTGACGGAAAGCGCCGGTCGCAAAACCAAGCGAAGAGATGTACGGAATTAAAGCAATCTGACATGACTGCTCTCCTCTTTTTCTCTCTCTTCTCCTCCAAGAAAGGACAACAGAGCAGGGGGAGCTATTTTAAGAGGCTGGCTGAATCACTCGAGGGGTGAAGAAGAAGCCTTAGGAGCGTGTCCCCTCGCTGGGACAGTCGGCAGCGGACACTGCCAGCTAATGGACAGCGATTCAGCCTGGGGAAGCGAAAACCCTGTTTTTCTTCCCTTCTGGCCGATTAAATAAATGCAGGCGCAGCAGATGGCCTCGCGCTGATTAGAAGGGAGACGATTCAGGCCTCAAAGCTCGCTCAGATCTCACAAGGAGCTGAGTGGGTTTTGACTAATGTCGTCATAACTCATTTTAAAACGCGAAGTTAGAATGCTCATCAACCTTCGCTTGATGCAAACCAACTGTTCCCTGGTTTGAAGGAAAGACCGTTCTGCATTTCAATGGAGGTGGATGCCATTAGCCTATCAGAGGTCCGCCCGGCAGCCCGCGGGCCACATGCAGCCCAGTGTGGCGGTGCCCGCGGCCCAAGACAAAACCGTAAATTTACGTAAAACACGATGAGATTTTTTGGTGATCACGTGTCGCCGTGTGTTTAATGTGTGGCCCAAGACAACTTTTCTTCTTCCAGGGTGGTCCCGAGACTACGGCCTCTGTGGGCCCCATGAATCTCACAAGGGAAAAACTTCTTGGAAACGTCGTCCTCACAGACGGCGTGGCAGAGGCTGTTGAGAGAAACAAACACCCACCCCGAACCCTCATTTTCAACCACCAGATTCAAAAACAACGCTCCGATGCAGGAGAAATGGCCCCAGGGCCGGTGTGACAGCCTCTCCGGCGGTCCTGCCTGCAGCCTGGTCACCCCCAGAGCTTGGGGCCTCACCTCTAGCTGATGGGGGGTGTTGCTTCTTTACTTCCAAACAGCGGCAGAGCAATATCGACATCCTCTATCGCAGTTTGACTTTACTGAAAGCACCCTTTTGAGAAGCTCCTATATTTGCTTTATTGTTTTCATTAGAACTGAGGTCCATCTTTGGAAATCCTAAACAAAAGCCTCATTAGGTTCGGGGAGACTGTGACAGACTTGTTCCCGTGGCCAGCACATGGCCCGACACGGCGCTCACTAACGGGCAGGAGAGGCAGGTGGACCGCGGAATCGGACTTACATATTCAGCCACGTGGTATATTTCATCTCCGAGAAAGGACAGAAAATCATCTCAAAGCTTTTCCAGTATGGCCTACGTAATCAAACAAATACGTATTTCACATGATCAGTTAATTTATTCCTGGCCATCTGAGCAGGCGGGTTGATTGATGGAGGACTGGCGGACAGTTCTGTGATGAAAAATACAGTAAAAGGCACGCTGGATAGTCATCAGGGGATCTTGGCTTCCGCTTGAGCCAAGGTCCCGCGAAGCCCTCGCACTGCAGAGGCCGCACCGCGTACTCGAAGCTCAGGCAGCCCTTTCTAACGGCGGTTACGTGCGTCATTTTATTCCTGTTGTTATGACAACACTTTTAGAAGCAGCACTTCAAACGCTTGGCATTCAGGCATCTCATTATAGACTTGACAATAACACGTGAGGGCATCAGAGCCCGGGGCTCTCAGGGGTCCTGTGCTCAGGAACACGTGCCGTGTGAACAATGGCCGCCTCTCCCCAGCCCCTAACTGGCGTTTTCTACCAAAAACAAAGTAGTGAGGGCTCACGCAGGGGAGGGAAGGGAGGAATTATCAGTCACAACCTGTATTCTGGGGTTTCATTGGTGAACCCGGTCTTCTTTCATATCATGTGCTCATTCTCTCTCTCTCTCTCCCTTTTAACCTTCACCCAAGGATATGTTTATTGACTTTAGAGAGAGGACGGGAGAGAGAAGAACGCATCGATGTGAAAGATAAACATCAATTGGCTGCCTCCTGTATACACCCTGACCGGGGATGGAACCCGCAGCCCGGCTATGTCCTGACTGGTAGCAAACCCCCGACCTGTCGGTGTCTGGGACGACGCTCCAACCCACTGGGCCACCCAGCCAGAGCTCGTTCTCTTGACATCAGCCTGTGCCAGCAGGTTTCGGGTCCATGTATGACTTCAATTGCTCACCGGCTACTGGAATGACTTGTTTGTGCAGCTCTAACTTTATAGAAAGACCTCATAACACCCACTTGTTATGAAAATTAATAATGGACGCAGGGTGCTGGTGCTGGAGGGGACGTGTTGCATGAAATCGATGACCTGTTGTGTATGCCCCATAGTCTGGTAAAAGCGTAGAAAGGTTTGTCAGGATTTTTTAAAGTTATTTAACATCCAAATAGAGAGATGTTTTTACGAGGGACATGAGCTGGTCGAAGGCTGGCAATTTCTACTCATTATTACTAATGGAGAGAAACTCATGGTTTGTGTTTAATTCTCTCTGCCTTGAAGTGAATTTCTCTGATAATTTTACAGTATTCTTCTCAAAGGCGCAGTACTCTGTATGAAGTCGTGTGAATTATTACTAAACAAGGACAGCTGATAAAAAGGAAAAGGAGGCCCAGCTGGTGTAGCTCAGTGGATTGAGCGTCGGTCTGCGAACCAAAGGGTCGCCGGTTCAATTCCCCAGTCAAGGCACATGCTTGGGTTGCGGGCCAGGTCTCCAATAGGGGGCGCGTGAGAGGCAACCACACACTGATGTTTCTCTCCCTCTCTTTCTCCCTCCCTTCCTGTCTAAAAATAAAATAAAATCGTAAAAGAAAAAAAAAAAGAAAGAAAAGGAGGAAGACAGCTGTGACAGACGGGTTCATTTCGGAAGACGTGGTGTCATGAAGTCATGGGGGTTCTGACAGAGCAGGACCGTGCACCCTCGTGCCATGGGACGCCAGCAGTTCCGGAGCCAAGTGGCTTCCAGAGGCTGGCACGCACGCGCTCCGCAGGGTGATTTTAGCCCATTAAGCTGCTCCAACGGGGACAGAGATTTCACTGCTATTCCCTGCTGTCCCATGCCCGGAGGTACCCATGCGAGTCACACCCGCTGAGCTGTTTCCGGTTCCAAAGCAGGCAGTTTATCATCGGAACACAACGCAGGCGGGTACAGCTAAGGCAAACACCTAGGTTACCAACAGAGCAGGACCACGTGCCTTTTCGTGGCACCTGGGGACTGAGTTAGCTGCTACTCGCAGCTGTCTACGACCCCCGCCTGTTCACGGTCCTTTGCCAGATTACCTAGAGGGTCAGGTTCATTTCTACAGTGCAGGAAAGCAAGGGGTCGAAGGTCTTTCACAAGGCTACCCGTCTCCCCTGATGCACCCTCAGGCACCTCACTCTCGCCAGCTTCCAACCCTCTTCTCGCCAGGCCAGCCCTCAAAGGCACAGGGAGTCTGGGCACATGGCCCGCAGAGCAGGCAGGTGTCCTCGCAGGGACAGCGCGTCCCCGCCGCTCCCCGTGTGGAGCATGCAGGACACAGTAACCGTGAAAGTGGCGACTGCAGGATGGACCTAATACCCGATCACCCCTGCCGTCCCGGGTCTCAGCACAGCTGATGGGCCCCTGAGAAGGGAAGCTTGTCTGTTTTCTCTAGAAGGAGGAGATGTGGTTTGGCCTTTTCGCTGGGGGTCTCTACCTTGTCCCACCTCAAAACAAACAAGAAGCCTATAATCTGACCACTTTAATGCGCTCCAGAGTCACCTAATTGTCCACTCTATCCCAGCCACCATCTGTAAACACAGCAACTCCAGAGGGATCTCTCTCTCTCTCTCTCTCTCTCTCTCTCTCTCGGACGTGGAGCTGAGTGGTCAGGGAGACTCTGATCTTGCCTCTGTCCCCTGACTCGCAGGAAGACGCTTGGGAGAGTGTCTGGGAGTTTCACCATTGGCAAGGGGATGGAGAGGCTGATGTCTGTCAGGACTTGCAGGAGCAAACGAACACTCTGAGCAAACTGGCTGTGTGAGCTGGGAAACAGTAGCCTAGGCGAAGTGAAAAGACGACGTCATCTCCCTGCAGCAAAGGTCGGCCGCCAAGCCTGTTGACTGGGGCCATCTGCACCGCACGGGCTTCCCAGGGGTTTGATGCCAGGTGCTGAATTTGCAAGAACTTAGAATAGGCGGCCATTGGTATAAAATACATAGAGTGGCTCACCTGTGCTGGCCACACTGCCACTTGTATCTCCAGTGTCACCCGGGGCCTCAACGAAACACCTTCACAGGTGAGGAGAGTCTCGGTGACATTTGCGTTGGCAGGTTGCTCTGTTCCAGGTACAGTTTCGTCTCCTGTCTGTCCGGACAGCAGCCCTGGGGCAGGTGGGGCTGGCAGCCCGACTCCAGGGCGCAGGTAGAGGAAGTTGCCGGGCTGCCGGCCGCAGTTCCGACGAGACCGTGGGTAGAGCTGGACCCGGCTGTAGTTTCCGCCTCCCAGGTGTGGTCTGGCTCTGCCCACCTCCACTTCCCTCCAGCTGAGAAAGCAGCATCTTCCCTCTGCCCGTTTCTGAGTGTGACTTTCCGTCCCCCTGGAGTGGAGGGTCCACCATGCCCAGAGTGCCCTGTGGCCCTGCCAGTGTCACCAGTACTGATCAGGTGCTTCGACGGGTCACGAGCGAGTGGCGTTTGCCCCGCAGTGCGTCCTTGCCTTGCGTTTTCTTCCTTCATAGCCATTTCCCACGACGAGGTGTCATTACAGGCTGATAATGCAGTGTAATGATCACAACAGCATTTTAGATTCAACGACAGAAACAGTGGGTAATACTCGCTCTTCGGGGGTAAGTCCTGGTCCCCGATTCTCTTGTGGTTAAAGCCGGAAAGCCACGCCCACTTTTGGGAACTGACTTCTTGGGTTCGTTATGAAGACATCACTGTGCTAAAATAAACACGCAACCCACACCCCAGCCTCCACACCTGACAGCTGACATGCATATCGATAATCACTAGAAAGCGCCCTATACTGTGCAATGGCTACTTCGGGGACTCTCTCACCTGGCCGCGTGACAGTTACCTGGACAGTTTTTACACACTGTCCTTCTCTGAGCCTTCACCCCAGGGACTTTGATTGAGCTGATCTGAGGTGAGGCCCGGCAACAGGAACTTTTTTATCCTCATCCGAGGACATGCTTACTGATGTCAGAGAGTGGGGGGACCGAGAGAGAGAGAAACATCGACGACAGAGAAAGACCGATCTGTTGCCTCTCTCTCATGCGTGTCCTTACTGGGAATTGAACTCGCAGCCTTTCAGTCTACGGGATGATGCTCCAACTGGCTGGGCCACACCGGCCAGGGCGCAACAGGAATTTTTTTTAAAAAGGCCCCCGAGGGTTTAAATTTTCCGTGTGCAGACAGCATGCAGCAGTTGCCGATCGCATTTGCCGCCCCCATTCTCTCCATAGGAAAAGAATTGAGTCATTAATGTTCTCCAGTTGCCTGAGTCCAAAAAACACCTGAAGAAGACGTTGCAAGCCTTTACCAGAAAAACCAGATGACATTGAATTTCTTGTTTAACGTCAAGAATGGGGATGGCTCTGGGACTTTCAGGACTTAAAAGGAAAATGTTTCCACAGGTTGGGATTGGAACCGGGGGTCCTCTGTGCTTCTGTTTCCCACGCTGTGCTGACAAGGCCGAATCCGGCCTGTGCGCGCCGGGGGCCTGGCCGTGCCGCTTCACGGTGTGGCCTGGGCAGCCGCTGCAGACCTCAGCGCCCTCGTCTGTGAGAGAGGAGGACGAAAGGCCCGCCGCGGGCTGCTGTGGAAATCAAGTAGGCTAATGAACAGAACATGCTGAGAACACTGAGTAAGTGTTCTCGTTATTTGCACTGTTACAGGAATGAGGGCACGTTATCCAGTCCTTTCCAGTTTAATAAGGTCTATAGGTGAAGGCTGCCCACTCATCTCCCGCCCGTGGAAAGCATCAAAGGAGGCTGATGTCAGGAGTTTATAATTCATCCAGGCACTCGTTTATACGGACTGTGCCTTCGCAAATCTCCTGAACGTCAAATCGGTACACTGAGCTCGTCTTCAACTACAGAGACTGTGATACCCGCAGGGGAGGGGCGGTCGTCAGAGATAGTTGATTTTCCTATTTAATACAGTGCAGGGCCCTAGGACGCCCTCCCACGCAGCAGGCATTTTTTAGAGTTGGTTTTCCATGCCCAGATCTGTTACGCGTTCAGTGCGCGCCATCCGGACAAGCAGCCGCTCTGAACGTCCCAGTTTTCAGAAGCTGCCATCCACACTGCGTGTCTCTCCAGCCGCACTGTGAGCCGGTGGCGCGGAACGTGCCGAGCACACCGACCGCGTCTGTCGCGTGCAAGCCAGTGGACGAGCAGCATGAGGAATGGGAACGAGGCCACGTCTTTCAAAAAATGACATGAATTCACATTAGAATGTATTTTGATCCCTCAGAGGGATAGAATTTTTGTCTGCACCAAAAATATATCACCGGGCAGAATGGTCCTCTTGTTTCTGAGTCAGCCGTGCAGGGTCCCAGCCCCAGGAGCAGATGTGCCCCGGTTGTTCTGCCTGGCGTATTCAGGGCGACGAGAGACGGGGCCACAGCGGGGACAGGTGACTGGACACAGCCAGTCCCTGCGCCCCCCACGCCCCACCCCCCGCCACCAGCCGCCCTCCGGGTTGCACTGCATGCCACAGTGAATATGAGGGCGGGGTCCGATCTCCCAGTCACGTCAGAGTCAGAGCGAACGGTGTGAGGGCATTTGTCTCAGTCAGTGAGAGCATGCTTAAACTTCACACCCACGTACGCTCCGTATTTCCTGGGACAATTCCACGCCGTCCCAGCTCTGATTAATAGAGGGCCTGAAGTGACGCGGAGTCTTAGAGGCTGTCACAGCGTCTGTGACAAGGCAGAGAGAAGCAGCGAGTGAGGAAAGGAAGCAGCCGGCGCAGGAGCTCCCCCACGCACGTGCTCACACGGACACGCCACGTGGCGTGCGCTCAGATCATCGGTCAGATCGGCAGTCACACAAGGGGTGTCAAACCCTGCTCGGTTTCCTCTTCTGTAAAACGGGGCTTGTACCGTTTATGTCTTAAGAGTTTTGGGGACCTGAGGCCCGTGTGGTACAGCTGGACACAGAGCACATGCTCAGTGAAACTGATGCCTGTCTTTTCACCTTCATCGTCACTGTTGTCATCACCAGGCCGAGAAAAAAGGACAAATGGCCTGAAACAATGAGACGTGCATGTTTTTAGGCTCTACTTTATTTTGCTAATCAAGTCGGTCTTTCCTGAAGCTAAAAATCTTAGGCGATACATTGTAGCCCACCCTGAGTATAAGATTGTTAGGAAGCTGTAGCTGGGTGGTCTGTGGGGTGGGGAGCTGGGCTCCCCGCTAACCCCAATGAACTGAATGAATCTGACTGTGGCCCATAACCCTGCTGAGAAAAGTCAGGTTTCGGTAGCTCAGTCTAACCTCTTTGGGGTAAGTTTCCGCATGAGACGTTGCTTCTACCACCTGTCCCTAGGGGGCCGTGCCCTCCCGGGAATGGCTGTGTTTCTTTCCTGGGAGAAATGTACGTCTGTTTTTCCAGGAGCTATAGCCTAAGCGGCGACCTCAGACGCGCCCCCTTCCGTCCAGCCACCAGGAAGCTGCGCTGCTTGGTCGCAGCTGAATGCAGTGCTTTAAAGTCGGCATACCGGTGTTTCCCGGTTCTTCCTTTTCATACTTACTCTCATTAAAAAAAAATTTTTTTTTATCCTCACCCAAGGACATTTTTTAAGTTGCTTTCAGAGGGAGAGGAAGGAGGAAAGAAAGCGAAACATCAACGTGAGAGAGGAACGTCGATCGGGTGCCTCCAGTACGCACCCTGAGCAGGGGTCGAACTCACAACTTTTTGGTTACGGGATGACACTCAAACCAACTGAGCCCCACTGGCCAGGGCCTCACTCTCGCGTTCAATTGTACGTTATGGTGACCTGTCTCAACATTTGAAAAGCCACGGAGTATAATTTTCTCAGCAAACTTTTACTAAGTCTTACTTTTCTCCTTGCTACCATGTGGGTTTAGAGAAGCCGGAGCAGCTGTCCCCTGCTTAACAAGTGTCACGAAGACATTTCCATCCGTGTCCACACAGTGCCCGTAATTCGTTCCGGCTACAAGATTGGCTCCAGCTTGGTTTTTGGAAGCTGCTGCGACCACAGTGGCTTACAGACGACGCGGCGACCGGCGCCTATTACTGTAAACCCCCATCCCTGCTGACAAAGTAGGTAATCATCATTCCCTCTGAATTACTCCCGTGAAAGGATGAGCTCCAGGCAGGCGGGGTTCCCTGCGCTGCTCTCAAACCCGGGCCCTTCTGGGAAAGATCAAACGGGACTCAAGTCAGCAAATTAGAGTGATTGTTCTGGAAACTATATATAAAGCTTGTCACTCCAAATCTGAGAATTCTATTTGTGATGCAAATCCGAGGAAGAGAACACTTTAGTTTAGCCAATCCAGGCAATTCTGCCTGCGCTGGTGCAGCTCTCAGGAGCCCCTGATGATGGAGAGAGGGGAGGGCAAAGCGAGCGGGCTAGCCAGGTGGGCCACCGCTCTTGGTGGAGACCAAGCCTGCACGAACCAGCAGGGACCCTGGCTTCCTGCCTCTCGCAAGGAAGACAAAAATCGACCAGGGAGTGCTCGACTTGCCGGTAAGGATTAGCCACTGGTCCTCATGAAAGGGAGGCGATGACCCCTATTTCTCTCAAGTTCGCTTTTTCTGCACTTTTCTCCCTTTTTGTGGGGCTGTTGGGATCTCAGGGACAACATGAGGGACAGGCAGCCCTTTGCAGGAGGGAGAGGGGGCTGGCGCCCTACACGGTGTCACCTGTCAGGAAGCCTCCCGGGCCACCTTGGCGGATGCACCGCTTGCTTAGCCAGGGTAAAAACCGGTCCGACTGGGCGATGTATGAAGCTCCTCGGTGAAAACCAGAGTCCTGAAGAGTCTCCTCCGTGCCCTGAGGTCAGTGACAACCTGAGAGGACAGCTAGCTGCACGGCCAGCCTGGGCACCGAGGGGAAGCCGGAGATCCGGCCGCAACCAGCCCGGCTGCGCAGGACAAACCAGGCCCAGTGGCCATGCCGCTCTGGCAGCTGCGGTGGGAACTCCGGGTTGGGGTCTTTGCGCATTTACAGCTGCAGCCCAGCCTCATCTCGGAGCTCCGCCCCTGCTAATTCGGCTGGACTTCGTTCTCTCATCTATAACTCGGAGATGAGAACAGAAATGATCTCGGGTTATCGTGGGGACTCGGTGAATGAGTACGTGCCTGGCGCCCTGGAAGGACTCCTAGCGAGAGCTGTTATTATTCTAGAAAAAGTTTTTATTTAGATCGGCATTTCATTACATAAGAGGAACTTCACATCAGCGTGTTGTGTGACGCACCTGCGCGCACATCGGCAATGCAGGGTCTGCGTTTATTTTTGGAAATGGCAATGGCTTCTGACGCCCATGTGCCCGGGAAGGCCTCGCCTCTGGGCCTGCGCCAGAGTCACACGACTTAGTCAAAGGGAGCCGACGCAGGACGCAGGGACGGTCCTTTGCGCCCAACGTGGAACCCACGGCCAGGTCTAGCTGGGTCGGGGTCGCCCAGTTAGAAGGTACTGAGGCCGCACCCGGAATGGAAAGCGACACAGGCCCTCGCCGTGGCACTGCCAGCGCCTGCAGCTCGCTGGCTGTCTGTCCACAGGGGCTGCCCCAGCCCCTCCGCCTCTGCCCGCTCTGCCATGTTCTCCCCTCACTGGGGACGGAGCCATTTTGCAAAGATCCGAGAGCCAAACAAAATCACATCTGGGAAATATCTTAATGTGAAAAATGCACTTTGAAGCCCAATCTAAAAAAAAACAAACAACCCAAGAAAGAGTCCTTGAAAAAGAAAGACCACGTGCCCTTTCCATCCTAATTTAGGTCGAAGACCATTATGACAAGGGGTAAGCTTTTCCCGGGATGTCGTGGGAGGCGGGGCAGGGTTCCCTGACTTTCCTCACGTCATCAGAGCAGCAGGTTTCCACTTGCCACAGGCGGCACCCAACCGAGCGCGTCAGTCAGTAACGAGCAAACGGCCAGGCTGCAGGCTCCCAGTGACCTTGGCTTTGAGCAGGCTGCATTTGGGTGACGGGCGGCCGTGGGCAGGCTGATCCCGTCACCCGCCCTGCTCTCCAGCTGCGTGAGCGACAACCTGGGGCCGAGGAGGGGAGGCGTGAGGACACCCCGCGCTGGGCTTTTGCACAGCCGCACGCCGTGGTCTCGGGCAGGCAGGTTGGTTAACCCTGGTGCTCGCTTCCTACCTTGTGAAACCAGGGACATTCATGTCGGTCCTCCCTCCCACAGTGCTGTTCTGTGACTTACGTGGGACACTGCGTGTGGAAGTTGTTGAAAACTGCACAGACCCAGACACATAAGGCGCTGTCACTTAGACTAACGTATCGTTTATGCGCTGTCCTCGAGGGGACCTTGAACTTGAACCTCAGGAGCTGAGAGCAAACCTGAGGTATCAGGGAAGGAGGTGCGCGCAGAAAGTGGGCGGAAGGGACTGCCGTGTGGCGCCTGTGTTTCAGGGCCGGGTCACTGTGCATCCGCCCAGGTACCGTGTCCTCTTTCTCTCCATCCCCTACGAGGGTCCCCGATTTGAGGCCACCTCCAAAGTCAGCAGTCTCTCTGCCTGGTACCCGGAGGCAGCTCTCCTTTGAAGGCAGGTAGTTAGCCCGACTCTTGCCTGTTCACGCTGGGTTACCGGGCTTGAAGCTCCTCAGGGCTCCCCGCCCCCTCTCCTCCCCTAACAAACGAGCCCACGTGTGTGACGGTTCGACCAGGAGACCCACTTAAGAAGGAGTTTCTCAGGCCAATATTCCACGGCCGGGGAAAATGGGTCTCAGGTTTGGTTATTCCGCCACTGACAACGGTGGCTGTTGGCCTCACAGGAAGAAATCCTGAAGGAACGGCACAGGGCGGTGGTTTCCACGGCCCTTTTTTCTGCCTCTGACTGTGCGGACCAACCCCGTTATTGGCGGCTGTGTGAGAAGTCACCCAAATGGAGCGGCTAGCAGCAGGGCGCGGACTCGGGACGGCCTGGGTCGCTCCTGTGGGCAGAGGTGGCCGGATAGGAGCCCAGCGGCTGGACGAGCCGGAGACTGGCCGGGCCCCCGGTCTCCTCTGGTCGTCACAGCCTCTCCGTGCACTCGGCAGCTCGGGCCTCCCTGCAGAGGACGCCCAGCCGCTTCCACGGCAGCTCGTGGCTTCTCGGGCTGCTGTCCCAGCTGGCGCGGCAGAAGCGTGGGAGTCGCATTCTCTACTGTCGACAGTCACAGTTTTTTGTTTTGGGGTTTTTTGTGTGTTTGTTTGTTTTTTTAGAGGGAGAAAGGGAAGGAGAAAGAGAAGGAGAGAAACGTCAACGTGTGGTTGCCTCTCACGCGCCCCCTCACTGGGGACCTGGCCTGCAACCCAGTCGTGTGCCCTGCCTGGGAATCGAGCTGGCGACCCTTTGGTTCACAGGCCGTCACTCGATCCGCTGGGCCACACCAGCCAGGGTGATGGTCGCAGTTTTGAGGGGAGGGAACGAACACCTCATTTCTCCACAGGAAAAGCGCTGGAGCCATTTTGTGGGACGAGCCCGGGGAGGCAGACGGCGCAGGCGCCGGCTTTGGGAAGTCCCTCCCGCCACGGGGGCTGCCCTGCACGGTAAGCGGTAAGCGCGGAAAGCGACTGCTTGTCCCCGGGGCTGGTACCCGCGTACACCCTGTCCCCACACCGCCCTGAGAGGGACCTCTAACAGGCCACGCCGCAACTTTGAGCACATAGAAGGGGCAACTATTCTGAAGGCTTCTCCTCCCCGCCCCCCTCGCCGTGATGACCTAATAACACTTGTTAAGCGTCCCAAACATCTGAGGCATCTGCTTCTGTCCCGCCATGTGCCGCTGGCCCTCAGGGCAGGAGAGACGGGCGTGCCGCCCATATCTGCCTGTGGCTCCCCTGTGCCCGTGACCCCCCAGGGCAGCTGCACTGCATGCATGTGACGAGACAGACGCACACGCTGTGCCCGCACTGGGCTGGGAGGCGGAAGGCCATGTTTCCCAGGACCCCCCACAGCAAGGGTATCCCCCAGGGGCCCTTGCACGGGATCCAAAGGCAGAGGGACGGCGAGGCTGTGGGCACAGATTCCTTCAGCTGCTGTAACAAACTAGTAGGCGTTCAGTGGCCGGGGCGGCACCCATCTGTCACTTTGCAGGGAGGGAGGTCGGGAGTCTGACACGGGTCTGACTGGCTACGAGGCTGGTGCCCACGGGGCTGTGTTCCCTTCTTCAGGCTCCAAGGGAGACTCATGTCCTTGCCTTTTCTCGCTTCTAGACACCATCTGGTACTTTCTTTGGTGGCCCTGCTCCCTCTTCAAAGCCAGCAAGGTGGCGGCAGTCCGCGCCCTCTTCCACCGTTACATGACCACACCTGGGACCAGTTCTCCAGTTTGAAGGACTGATGTAACTAGACTGGGCCGGCCTGCAGGATTATCTCAAGGAGCTTGACTTCGTCCCATCTGCAAAGGTAAGGCAACGTTCCCAGGTTCCGGGATTAGGACGGGGACGTAGCTGTGGGCTGGGTGACACGTCAGTTAGCTTGCTATGCTGTGCGTCTGTTCCTTCTGACGCCACCAGCACAGCCACTTCCTTAGACTAGCTGGCCCCTGGCTGGCTGTTCCCCACCACGGCAGGGGCAGCCTCATTCCGGAGCCGGCAGCTTCTCACCTCGGGCAGCGTCTTGACTGTCGATCCGGCAGTGGCGCCACTAGTTGCCCAGTTTTACCGGCAACTTTCAAAGTTGTTGGGAAAGTTCAGCCGTAGCGTGTTTGCCGGGTCCTCAGACCCAACCCTCCCAGAAGCCGCTGATGACGTTTCTGCGGAGCCACGCTGTCTGCGGCGGAGCCCCCAGTGCGTGTTCTCAGGGCTGTCCCTGTGTGGGCCCCGCCTTCCCTTTCCAACCTCCACTAGCCTCTGAGAACGGAGCTTTGCAGAGACAGCACTCCATTGGGTTAGAGGCTGGGAAGACGGGGGTCAGTGCCCGGTTGCTAAAATGCCACCGATAACCTTACAAACTACAAGTACGGCTTTGCCATTCAAGCACCCCCATGGCGCAGTTATCCCAGAGTCCTCGCTTAGGGTGGTTCACCTTGAAGCTCACGTAGCAGCAGGGCACCTGCTACCTCACAGCAATTAGCAGGTGGACCGTCACGGTGAAGGCCGAGGCCACTCCAGGCTCCCTGCATAGCACAAAGCGAGGACATAGGTGCTTTTCTGGGAACGGCCTCTTGGGAGAAGCACCGGTGCTGGGGAGCGGACTGCGAATCTACTCGTCCTCTTCAGAGGAAAGGAGCTCGTGCGCTGCGTGCGACCTGTGCTGCTTTTGTATTTGCACCACACCCTTGCCTCCCGTCCCCAAATCCTCCTAGAGGATAAGCACAGAGGGGACAGGCTTGAGCGTGGTGCCATTGTCCCTCAGGTCCTTCTGGCAGTCTGCCTGAGAGGGAAGCGATCGCCTCCAGGGCTCGAGGGGAAGGCCAATGGCCTTAAACCCCGAAGACAAGCGACACCGACGAGCAAGAGTTAGGAGGGAGCAAGAGTTAGGAGGCGTGCTTCTCGGCACCCAGGTTTTCTTGGTGTGGCCGTCGCCGGCCACCATTTGCCACCGTCATCGTCATCATTCGTCGCCCGATTTCACACCTGGTCCCTGCTGACCTTCCTCACCGTCCAGAACTCCCCCACCTTCAGTGTCAACCTGAAAGCCAGGTCACCGGCTGCTAGAGAGGGGTCAATGCCTGCTGCTTGCCAGGTGGCGCGTGTGCCCCAGGGTCACAGAGAGGGGCGGAGCAGACCCTCCGTGCCCTTGGGGGCTCCCACCTCCCTGTCTTCCTGGGTGGGAAGCCTGCCCATTGCCTCCCATCTACCTGCAACCTTGCAACAGGCCCACGAATGAGAACTTCGACAGCCCCACTCACAGCCTCTTCTCCTCCCCGACCCCCCCAGCCCTGGTTTCGGAGGGGACTGAGTCTCTGATCCATCACCGACGCCAGAACACTTTTGCGTGAACCGGGGCGTTATTCGTAATTGTGCCGCCGCCACAGCACGGGCCCCTCCTGCGTTTCTAACAGGCGGAGTGCGGCCTGGGAGGGATGGTCGAAGCCTGACACTTTGCCACTGAACGAAAGCTCTAACCCCGGCCAGAGCCCAGAATAGCTGTGCAGGAAACACGTGCTCAAGTTGAAAAAAAAAATTAGCGTCCCGACACCACACTGCAGCCTCGGGCTTCCAGTTCACCTCAGAAACAAATGACTGCTAATCGGTCTGTTACAGTTTAGAGTGCTAGCTAGGGTGGGAAACACTCCCTTTGTCTGACCTCTTCCCCTTGGTCTGGCGGAAGGCTTGTTTTGATTTTAGGGAACGCAATATAAGAACATTCCACCTCATTTGCTTTTATTGCTGAAAAAATTTAGTTTCCTTTGTAATTCACGTCATAAACGTGAGAAAATACTCATCTCCTCCGCATAGTGTCACATAAAGAATGCACAAGAGCCCTGGTCGGCGTGGCTCAGTGGGCTGGGCGTCATCTGGCAACGTGAAAGGTCGACGGTTCAATTCCCTGTCAGGGCACGTGCCTGGATTACGGGTTCGGTCCCCAGTCAGGGCGCGGTGCGAGAGGCAACTGATCGATGTTTCTCTCCCTTTCTTTTGCCCTCCCTTCCCCTCTAAAAAAATTAATTAATTAATTAAAAAGGAAAAGAGAAAGACTGCACAGTCAGGAAAAATAGAGGTGGTGTCCAGGGGCTGCTCAGAGGGAGGACGACGGGCATCGGGCCGTGCGTGGATTGATCGTTTCTAGACAGCCTGAGAAAAACACCTGATAAAAACGTCTACTATTTTTAGGGCATATAAAACAGCCAACATGGGATAAGTGTACTGTGGCCCCGAAAACCTTGGCCATCAGCCCAGAGGGGAAGGGCCCAGGGGTGTTTTGACATTAGTTCATTCAAGACCCACCGGCTGAGGGCTCCGGTTCCAGGGACACCGCTCCAAGCCTCCCACATGCACAATGGGCAGGTTTTCACTTTCAGGGAAAAGGTGTCGAGAAGCTGCCGGAAAGGACGTGATTTCGAAGGTGGAGAGAAATGGAAAGCGGCACACTCCTGAATGTCTCCTTTCGGCACAGATCTTTCTAAGGATCCCACAGTTGGTGTTCACGTGACGGGCTGCTGTGTGACACCAGTCGCGTCTCCGTCTGCCTCGGGGGAGCCTGTCCTGAGCTGGTGGCCTCGCCGTCTCTCCTCCCCCTCCCCCAGCCCCAATTCCTCAGCTTCCCTGTGTCTTCTCAGCTGTATTCTTTTCTGGTTGAACGGCCACAAACACAAGCTGTCTATCTCCTCCCGCTCAAGGAGCTCGGCTGGCAGAAGAAAATAACCCCGGCGAGGGGCCGCGCCTGGCAGGGGCCGCCCCGGCGGAGCGGCGAGTCTGCCGTTGCCCCGAGCACCCACCGTGCGCTTCAGACAGACTTTCACTTCCACCGCTGTGGCCGCCCGAGCAGACACTGTGTTTAGACTTCCGGCTTCTTTTCAGAATGAAAACAAAACAGCTTTTCATTTTTTCCCCCAACCCAGTGAATGCAATGAACAGTAAAATAAAACACTGGTTTACAAACTCTTCAACCTCAGGGACTGTCAGTTTCCCGATCCAACGATTTAACATGCAGAGTTCAAGCTACATCACTCCCTCTCCACAGCTGCCTTTGTCTCTTGACACGAGCAGTGAGCCAATAATCCACGAATTATGCCAAAATGTACGTCAAGTGACTTGGTTACATTTAGAAGCGGGCATGTGGTGTTTGGTTCTGCCATAATCGGGACGTTTCCCATTTAGTGACCTCAGATATAGAGGGGGACACCTGGCAATCATTGGCCAGGCCCCAAGTGGATAAAATTCACAGCTCAAGAGTGGAAATTTAACGTGAGTTTAACTGCTAACATCTACAGGTATAAATATGCTCTCCTTCCAGGCTCCGTGGCCTCTCCCGGTGACCCCTGCTGGAAATCGTTTCACTTCGCAGGTGACAGGAGGACGGACAGCCGCGCCTGCAATTTGCGTCTGGGCGCTCACAACTCCGTGGGCGTCCCTGCTGCGCGCCTTCGGCTTGCCCCGCTCCACCCTGCTCCTTCTTTGTATTTACGCCAAAGATAAAATATTCAAAGCAGAATCTCACGTTGGAGCGTCAGAAGAAGGGAGAAGCAGCACCCACTGGGGTCTTTTGAAAAAAGCAACGTGTATTCACAGCGCGGTTTCACTAAGCCGTGTGCAGCGTTCAGGGTTTCAGGGGTTTGGGAGCCGCAGACTTTGGGACAGACAAATGCATGGCCTTCCTGGGGGAGAGCCATGACTTGGCAGGATCTGAACAGAAGGGGCTCTGGGCCAGGAGGCCGACACACCCCCTCCCCCCAACCCCCGCCCCAGGGCTGGGCTGGGAGGAAGTGGGGGCAGGGCAGGCGTTTCCTCTGGCAGCTGTTACCCTGGGCAGACACACCCCTGCAGTTTGTTCCTGCAGAAGGACAGCGTTCCGGCTGCTTCCTCCTTAACCACCGGAGTGCACGATGCCTCTGGTTCTCAGGGACCCCCACCCCCGACACCCACTGCCTGCAACAGCAGCTGGAGCACCATGGAACGGAGACACAAAGGGGTGGATGCCGGCACCAGAGGCCCAGCCCCACAGCCAGACCAAGCACACTGTCACTGGGGATGAGGGCCACCAGGAGTCAGTCCTAAACTTCAGCCACGTGCAGGGCTGTGAGGCGGCAGTGGCCAGGCTCTCTGAGGCTGTCAGGACTGTTCCCCGGGACAGCGAGCACCGCAGCCTCGCAAGCGGCCCTGCAGATCCCCGGGATCAGAACCGGGCTGCCAGCCTCCCCTCTGCGACCCCCGCCCCCGCCCCCCAGGATCAGCCTACTTCTCGCGCCCCGGAGGGAGCTGTTACTTCCACGTCGCACCAAGGATCGGCACGGGCTCCCTAACACCCGCGAGGCCCCCTCGTGTCAAACATCAAACAGCACCCACTCCCTTTAAAACGAGGTGCCCCCAGTCCCCACTCCCCCTGGACAGAGAGGAGGTGTGGCCTCCAGGTGACAGTTGCAGGCTTCCCCTCTCCAGACCCCTCCCCAGCTCCGAAAAGCTCTGGGGGCACCGGCCTCAGGTGCATCACCCCTCCCCCACCTTTCCAGACACCGGGAGGCATTCTCCTCGCCCTTCCTCCCAATTTTTGCCACCCCCCCCACAACACACACACCGCCACTCTGAGATCCAGACATGCGGGGAAGAGGCCAGTCCATGGCCAGGCTCGGTCCCAGCAGCCAGGGGTCAAGCGAACCCCAGGAGACCGCGTCCCCGACCCCCGACCTCAGCGGGGCTCCCAGGACACCCGCACCCCCTTTCCAGGGCACGGATGGAGAGCCCTGAGCGTGCCCACCTCAGGCACGGTCCCGGGATCCTCACCCCACTGACCTGGGCACCTCAGTTCTGTCTGCGCGCCCCTTGCTGTCAGCAACGTCGCGTCCCTCGGGAGGGGTCGCATACGGGGCACCTCGGTGCATAACCGAGAACCCCGGTCCCTAGGCTTCCAAACGCGCTCTCTCCAAGCAGACCTCCGGGGCCGTGAGCAAAACCGGGGCAACGAGGAGCGCAGGGAACGGTGCACCTACCTACAGAAGACAGCCCCTTGTCATGACAGGGACACGGGGAGGCTCCGGCGTGTCAGCGCCGTGGCAGCGCCTCGGTCCCCGCGGCTCTGCAGGCAGCTCGAGCTCGCCCGCGGGCGCAGGGACAACGGGAGCTGTCGGTCCCCACGCAGGGTCCCCAGCTCCGCGAAGGTGAGCGGCCAGCGGAGCACGGAGGAGCGCGCAGGGGCGGGAGCGCGCGGAGGGGCGCGGGGGCCGGGAGCGCGCGGACAGCGGCGCCACCCGGCGGGCGGCGGGCGGCGGGCGGAGACAGCGGACCGCTGCGCGAGCTGCTCCTGCTCTGCGCTCGAAAACCCGCGCCCTGGCGAGCGCCCCTGAGGGAGAGGTCGGGGGCCCGCCCACAAGGGCAGGCCCTCCAGCGCCCTGGGGTCTGGAACACAGGCCGTGCGTGGAAGCGGTGCGTGGGCGCGGCGGGGCGTGTGGGCAGATGGGCGTGTGGTGTGTGCCCGCGCGCGGTGTGGGTGGGGGCGGCTGCCTGCGGGAAGCCCCGGGAGCCTGTGTTAGACCGGCCTCAGCCCCACGGGGTCAAACCGTAGTTTTCTTCCTGTCTGGTGGCTTTGAAGTGCACACAAGGCTTCCCTGTAGCGAAGCGTGGGCCTGTCCGTGGGAAGGGTTTTCGGGAGTGGAAGGCACGTGGGCCCGCGCCTAAGACCCAGTGACAAGGTCTGAAAAAGGATCCCTGTTCTGGGAAGCCACCACACTGAAC